>VZRQ01005208.1:922633-947191 GCA_013397975.1 Machaerirhynchus nigripectus | reverse complement strand
CCTGGAGCACCTCCTCCCCCTCCTTCTCCACTGACCTTGGTGTCACCATGTTGTTTTCCCTCACATGTTCTCACCTCCTCCTCTTCTCTGATTAGAAGCAAAACCTTGTGACTTTGTTTAGATTTTCTTCTTAAATATGTCATCACAGAGGCATTCCCAGCCTCTCTCATTGGCCCAGTTTTTGCCAGCAGTATGTCCATCTTTCAGAGCCATCAGAGATTGGCTCTGCTGGAGATGTTGGAAACTTCCAGGAGGTTCTGACAGGTGCCACCTCTGTGGCCCCCCTACTACCAAAAACCAGACTGAGCAAAACCAATACAGGGGGCCATATTCTCCATTCCAAGGGAGGTTCCCACCTTTCTTGGCAGACACCTGTCTTTCAAACCAGGACATTCAGGATCCCAGTCTTTTCCCCTGAGGCACCCAAAGAGCTGCCAAGGGTCCTTTCCAGTGAGGCAGGGTGCCAATAAGGTCCCAGTTTAATGGCTGCTCTCACGAGCAAAGGCTCACCCACAGCAGGAGAAGCAGTACACGGCTGGGCTCTGGCAGCAGCAGTGAGTTCTCCCCCCACTAAGCAACAGCTCAACTGTCCTTCTCTGATTGCGAGAGCAAGAGAGAGCTAGGAGTTGCCCCTAGCCCCTTCGCAGCAGCCCAAATCTCACAGTATCTCTGACCCTCCAAGAAAAACCCCTCAGCTAAGAGAGTAGCCAGCCACACCCTTCCCCTTAACCTTGGCAACTTCTTTTGCCTCTCTTAAGTACCAGTCGTTATTGTCTCTTAGCAACAGATAGGAGAAAATTCCCTGAGAGAAAGAAGAAAGGAGCAATCCCAACCTCCAATACAAACGCAACAACTTCTTTATTTTTGTGCAAAATGTACCAAAAATGCAGTGCTGTAGATACCAAAGAGCACTTTGGTACTCCTGTAGGTGCAATGTCTTCAGTTACATACAAACGTCATCTGAGGACCGTGTAGCTTTATTTCTACATGTCAGAGGCATGTTTATAAATAAGTTTTTGTTTACATAAAATTGTTAAATCCAAAAATAGTTGTAATGTGCTATATAGGAGGTTGCAGCTATCCACCTGAGTTGTTGATGTAAGCAGAACTGACTAAACTCTCGCATCATTGTCACAAGGATGTGAAAGACGTGAGAGATGATGTGTAGGAGAGTGCAACACTTATCTTTTACAAAGCTTGGTGAGTTTAATGGAAAGATTATAATTAATGGGAATAGATTTTTGATCAGGCCTGAATATAGAAGACTGAGGTTGGTAAGGCTTGGCTTGTGGCTGCATTTATTGATCAGCCTCAAGTGTGGGTAAGGCTCAGTGGTCATGTGCTAGCGGGACCTTGATTACATTTTTTCAAAAGCTATCCTACTTATATTTTAATCCTACTGTCTGCAACTTTATGACTTTACACTCCATATAGATGTGTGACGATAGGCCACATCTTTCTAGTGAGATGGCATACTGCGTTATGGAATGGGAAGTACTAGGGCTTTTGCAGCAGGTGTTGTGACACACGATAATCCTGCACTCCAGCTGCAGTTGGCATGTAGTGCTTGCCTGTCAGTTTGCGTGGATGGTTGATCTCTCTACATCATGCCTGAGAAGAGCTGTCAGGCTGGGGACCCACGCCCCTGTGGGAAGGGACAGGAGTGAGGACCTTAAGTGTCATGTGCTGCTTGTCTTTGCCTCATTTAGATACAAACACTGTTCTGCTGCCTAGTGCTGAATAGATGACAAAATTTCCATGTGCTGCTGAAACCAGAGCAGGCTGGTGATACTGTGAATGTTTTATGCCCAGCAGTGATATCACTGGGATCAGTTGACATAAACCCATGGCATTATGACCCTCCTTTTATGAAGTTGTGTTGTTGTGTGCATAGCATGATACTTGAGTTTTAGCTATAGCATGGACTAATTAATTCTTCATATTCTTATAAGCAGACTGCAGGCTGTGGTGTTAAAGTAGAGGTATACTGAAGAGGTGTTCAAGGTATCTCGGTAATGGATGCAGCCTGGTCACAGCTGCTTGAATCTCCTCCACATGCTGGTTTTCCCAGAGAATCTTGAAAAAGTAAATTGGCTTGCTTGAAGGTCTAATTTCCCAGATTTAGTAATTCCTAAGGTGGTGGCTGTGTAGGAGATGAAACACCCCAGTGAATGTGAATGGGGAAGTCTGGTCATGTTTCCATGAAAAATTGAGCTGCACTACCACCAAAATATTTATCCTGTTTTCTACTCATGCTGCTTTCTTCCCTTGGCCAGCACAGGTCTTTTTGTAGTCGGGTGGTGAACTGAATTGGAAAATTCCTTGTTTATACTAATCACTATCCCAAAACAGAAGAGGGGTGAGAGCTAGATTTATCCTGGGTCAGATCCTCACTTGTATTCATAGAAATTTGGGCTGGCATGGGACTGGAAGCAGGCACCTGGGGATGGGAGGAGCGTTGGGCTTGCTCCTTGCACTGACAGCTCTGGTCAATATGTTTGCAGAGTGACAAAGTCGGTGTCTGTGGGAAGCAGCAGCACCTGAATAATTGCTAGAGTTGTTGGCAGTCGTATTCTTTATATTATAATCCTATTTGTCACACTGAATCTTCTCCTATTTGTTACAGAGATCAATGTGCTAATGTTATGAAGTGTTTTATTACCTTGAATTTAAAAAACTGCTATGAATTATTAGAGTCTGTAGGACCAGGTCTGTAATGAGACAGGCAGAGCTGCTGACTTTGACAGCCATATATATGTGAGTGAGCTACAGCTGCTGGACATAAGTGGTGTTGAATGAGAAAAAACTGCACATAGGAAGAAATTGGAGGGAGATTAAGGAAAGGCCAGGAAAGAGGGAGACAGAGCAGAACTCAGAAAATTTGACTGAATGTGTTGCCTGGCAGGCTGCTGCTGGCTGTTAGGGAGACGGATGTTTCTCACCAGAAAAAGAAATGAGAGGAAGAAAAAGAAGGAGGATGTTTAGGATATCAAAGAACTGGGAGAGAAAAAAATGGTGTCTCTGGCAAGAGAAGAGGATGCTGGTTGCAGGCTTGAAGAACTAAGGAAGAGAAGTCCCTGAATGGAAGTGCCAGGACAGACAGCCAAATGGAGTGGATCAGGCACAGTTATCTTTAGCACTCTCTGGCGTACACTGGATAGTGATGTTAAAGGCCTCAAATAACTTTGGAACTACTCTGAATTGCAGATTTAAGAATTCACATGGCTTAAATAAAATTAAGTAGTATTAACTACCTGAAGTTCAACCAAGTCTGCATATTTCTTCTCCCCTTCTGTCCCTGCAAATACATTACCTCAAAAATATAGTTCTTGGGTATTTTTTTTTCTCTTCAGAGACAAGGTATCTTCTGCTAATGCTGATTTTTTTTCTTTTGTCTTCCCCAAAGCACACTTTTCCCTAAGTAGCTTTGTAATATTTGATTACTTTACTGGTGCCCTCTTAGTATATTTTTTAAACAGCCTCTAACAAAAATTATTTTTTTCCAAGTTATATTCAGGTGGGAGCAATAGAATCCCAGCAAAGAAGGAAATAACTGTCAGATCAAAGAAAGAAAATCGAGAGAGAATAAGTTTGAATAACATTTGCAAAAATAACAGCAAGTAACAGATCACAACTGTCATTTTAAAAGGAGACCATATATGGATGTATAGAAAGAAAACAGTTGAAATAGTGCATGAGATATAATTCTCTTCACTTCTGTGAAATTGTAAGGGGATATATCATAGGAGGTGTCATCAAAGTGGATGAAGCAATATTTTTTTGAAAGAGAAAATAAAACCAGCAGTACTATGTACTACTTCTATTGGTTTCATAGTGAAATTAGATTGCTGACATGGGTGCCTAAGTTATTGCTCTAAGTTAAAATGTGTCAGTGCTCTGGGTTATCTCACATCCAGGTTTTCCCAGATGTGTCCTGTTTTACTCCATCTGGAAAGTTTTTTCTGGTTGAAACAGGAGGACTTTTTACATTAACACAGGATTTCCAGGCTGAAAGAAGCCAGGGTGGAGTAATCACTTGGCCCATCCTGCTTAATGCGTCCAGTGTAAATGTAGGCACTGGGATCACAGTGGGAAAATGTGGTAGGGCAGGCGTACTGCCCAGGTGACCTAGGAGTGAGGCATCAATCTGGTGTATTGATTTCATCTGCCACACTACTTACCTGGCACATGCAAAGTGAATCCACCTCTTCCTGGAAATACCAGGCTCCCCACCTGTGGGCTGCTTCAGAAACAGCCTAGGAGATTCCTCAAAAAGATACATTGCAATCCTAATTTAGAACAACTTCATTTGAGGTATATCCATACGTGGCTTATTTATGTCTGATTGGGTAAGTGTACAGTTGGGCTCATCTTTTGAGTAAGAGTGGTGTTCCTTAAGAAAATCAGACAGAATAATCATACCTTGAAAAAATCGCTAGCATTTTGGGGATCCTCATAGCCCATCTGATTCCTTTATTCAAAATTTCCTTGAACCCTGGAAGAATTATTGGGTAGTTTAGAAAGGGCTCTTTCTATGTTCAGTCATGGAGCTGACAGGAAGGGGCAGCTCTCCTAAAGAACTATGAGAAATCCTGAATGAAGGAGGTGGCAGCTGCCTAGGGCAAGGCCACTCACTTTCGCTGACATCAAAACCATGTCTTGGTCTGGCAGTGGTGTTTCAGTGATGAGGGTCACAGAGTTTGTATCATGTTGTAGTTGGGCACCAGGACGGCTGCCCTAGTGGGAATTTATGTTTTTTTCACGAGCCATGACTTCTCCCATCAAGCATGATATGATGCCAGACAGACAAACACATTCACAGCCAGTATTGCACACAGGGAGATGTAGTCATGGTTGATAGCTTTAAATTCCTTATTTTTGGTCCCTGCTTTCTTGTGTGCTGTCTGCTCCACTCATCAGTAAGAGAGTTTCTTAAATATCTATTTTCCTTGTTACTCTTCAAATTCTTCGTTGAAATTCTTTTTTTCTGCCGTGCCTATGAAACTTATACTGATTCTAGTTTACTGATTAATCATTCTTTCTTGAAAGATTTCTTTAAGAGTCATTTGTGCTATGTCTGTGTGGAAAAAATTAGAGAGTCTATTCTTTGTATAGTCATATCCTGTATATCATATAACTGATTCAAGTTATTCATGCAATGACAAAAGACAGGTTACACCAAAAGCAAGGTATTGTATCTCCCTGAAGTTAGTGATGATGAGGAAGAGGTTCTTGTGTATGTCCATGTTTCTTAAACTCTCTGTGCAAAGTCATGCGTAGGTTCTTTACTCAATTTTTCTTCCTTATAGATCAGAATTATGCTCAAAGAATATTTACTATAATATATTCAAGTTAATAGTATTTTGTTGAGTTATTAACTGGCATATCATAGAGTCACGCTGCGTTTGGTAGCAGAATAGACAGAGTTCTGTCAGCCTCCCAGAATTCTCAGAGTTGAAATGTTGATACTGAGAGACAAGAACCCTGACAAGGTAAACTCTCTTGTAATAAAATGATCTTGTTGTTTTTTAACCTTACTCTGAAAGTAGCTGAAGCAGTTTCAGAAATTCAGCATTGCTTTTCCTTGAGCTTTTAGGGTAGGACATCTGAGTCTTATTATGTAGTGATTTTACCACAGGAAGCCTTTATGCATTATGATACTAAACCTACCATGTATTTTTTAAATTTTGCACAGGTCCAAATATATTTGCCTTACCCAAGATATAAAGCTGCATTGTGGCTTATTCAGTTATACTATTAGCAAACACATTTGTTATAAATATTTTAATTCAGTAGTTCAGAGCTACATTAGTATTAGTATTAGTGCTGGGTTTGGGGTTCTTTTGCAGTAATGCATTTCTTGTTTGAGACCAGATTATTCTTAATTAGTTCTTTGCTTTTGTTTTGACAAGCCAAAAATTGGCCAAGGAGTGGAACATTTCGTCATATCATATTCTACTGATCCAAGATCTTCAGAGAGTTCAATGTTAATTTAGTAGCTTACATCGTTTTGCCTAAGAAGGCAGCTTATCTTCTTGTGCCTTGCTTTATTTGCAGTACCCTGTTTGCTCCTAAGGAGTAAAAAGCACAGTGAAATTTGCAGTGTTTCCTGATGTTTATCAACAGTTATTTTCTTTAAAATGGCAGCACCTAGTTGATAGCAGCAGTTGACTCGGCTCACAGTGAAAGTATGTGATCTTTATCATGGAAACATTTCTGAGTGACCAAGGACCAACATTATTGGTTTCCATGTGCCCTTTTTTGTCCATTTGGAAGCTGAAGGTGCTGATTTGATGCAAAGGTAGCTCCTTGTTTTCACACCCTAGAAACAATGTGTAACAAGGAAAAAGCTCTCACAGTTCATGAGCAAACTTGCATTTGTATGATTAATTTGCCCTACTTCAGCAGAATCATGTTTTTGTTGCAATTTCCCCTCTTTGACAGTCACAGTGTTTGACTAGGCTGCTGCATATTCTGAACACACCTGGTTTTGTGCTGTCTTTCAGTTTCTGCCTTTACTTTTGTACTTCCTGGGAATGAGCGGTGGATGTGGTTTGCCCAGTGGCACAATGGGCTGCTGCTCCATGTGGGCAGGGGAGCCAGGAGGCATGAGACCATGGACAGGGTGGGGAGGCGGGCAGGACCCTTACCCTCCAGTGGGTCCAGGTGGTCACCGAGGGCAGACACAGCCCTGGAGGGCAGGGCAGGGCCATGGGGATGGAGCCATGTGCCAGGCTGGGGTACTTGCCCACAGGTGGAGGAGGTCAGGGTAGCCTGGCACAGGCATGTCTGACCACAGCTCAGGCCAGCACCAAGGCCCAGCATTCGGCCCGAGCTCCCAGGCTGCTGGCAGGCCAAGGGGGAAGCCCCACTTCTCACAGCCCTTTTCCCACACAGCTCATTTCACACCACTCTGGGAGCACAGCTGCACCCGGAGCTGGCCCTACGCCCGGTGAGCGGACCCGGGGCTCCCCTGGGGTCGGTGGGGGAGCGAGCCTGAGGCAGAGGCAGCCAGCAGGTCCTGGTGCAGCCCAGCTGGCTGTGGGGAGGCGGGGAAGCTGGAAAAGCGGATGTGCAAGTTTAAACTTCGTGGCAATTTTAGGGAAATCAGCACATTTTAGGAGAGCCAGAACAGAATTTAAAAATTGAGCAGAACCTTCCATATGAATTGAAAGGGCAGCATCATTTGGCATATCTCTCCAGGAATAGTTCCTCAACAGGGGACTTTTTGTCAAGAAAACCCCCTGATTTGCAATATAAATTTACTAATGAGTTCTATTTTTATTTTAGAAACACGAGATCAGAAAAACATTTAGATCATATCAGTTACCAAGGATGCATGCTTACTGGGATATTTCAGGCGTCCTATTTATTTGTAAATGATCCCAACCTTTATTTTGAAGTAGCTTTCTGCAGTTAGCAAGTAAAGATCATTCAGATAAATAGGGCTTGGCTTATTTTTGGCAGGTCCTAGCTGCAGATCCTACCCACACCTCTTCTCGCCACTGGATGATGGAGCCAAATAATAAATTCTTTATTCCAAGTATACTTTTCCTTTATAGTTCACCAAACTTTTAAAGGTTCTTTGCTGACTAAAATTACTTGAATATATACTCAGGCTGTATACAGAAAACGAATGCTGGACAAAGTGAAATATTTTGGATATAACACATTTGTTTTGTTCTGCAGTTGGGGTTTTTTGGGGATTTTGGTGGTTTTTTTGTAGTCTTCTAGTGTGTGTCATTACAAAACAACTAACTGCCTCAGGTCTAAGCTTTGTCACAAAGCGCAGCTCTGAGCTCATGAGTTTTTATATCCAGTTACTCCGGGTCTGACTCCAGGAGCTTGTGTACCTGCCATCCGTGCCTGAGCAGTGTGGCTGCCCTTCTGTCCATCCTCTGGAGGCTGCAGCTCCTGGCTCAACACAGAGCTGACCTCCTTGGTGCACACCCTGGCCTGCTGTGGAAACACAGGCTTGGAAACAAAACTATTGTTCATCAGAGATAAAAAGAAGGAAAAAAGGCATCTGTACAAATTGTCAGTTGTCTGCCTGTGCGGCATGGGCCTCCATTGTCAGGTCCTGCCCATGCTTGCTGTGCCTTGCAGCTGTGGGGAACAGAATCGTTTTCCAAGGCAGGGACGGGAAACTGGGAAAGCTTCGCAAGCTTTGCCTGTCTCACTCGTGTGTGTCTTGCTCTCAGCAAAGTGTTGGCTCCTGCTGCTCCATCTGTGCAGTCCCTGGGCATGCTGCATATGGATGAAGAAAGGCATTCCCACATTCAAGCTGCAGCCCCACTGACCCCGTGTAATTGATGTTCAGACACCTGGTCTGAGTCTCGCGGCATCCTGAACACATGGACCGAGACCCCAGGGTGCAATTCCAGGAGGAGAGTGGAGCTGCTTCCGAGGGCTGCCAGAGTGTCCTGGGCTGAGCCTCGGCAAAGGGAGTGGGCAGAAAGGAATGCCGCTCCCTCACAGGCTGGGAATAGCCGCTGGGGCCACGGAGCATGGGAAGCCTGCATATCTCCCCAAGCCGGCAGCCAGAGAAACAGTCTGCTGGAAACAGCCCAAATGCCTCTGCATGAAACTCAGAAAATCTGAAGTGACACTGGCTGGAAGAAGGAAGTGAATGGGGAAACGTAAGCATTTTCCTCGCAGTGTGGGGCTGAGGCTAGGCTTCTACCAGGTGGTTTACAGGTTTGTGGTAAGAATAGGTGTGAAGAAGTCAGTGTAAAGTTGTCCAAATCTTCTGTCCTCTGTATGTGCCCACGAGGTTGCCAGCACATCTGTTATCTCTTAAGCTGCTAAGGCATACAGGCTGCTTCCTCTCTGGCTGTGTCCCTTACGGTAACCACAGAGTCCCAGGTGTATTCTCTGCCTTGTGGTCAGTTGGCACGGTCTGTCCATGTCCATAACAGTAATAGCCTCCTTAGTTTCCAAAACAGGGTGGCCCCTTAGAGACTGCCTGTGTTCCTTACATTATGCTGACTCCTGCATCGTGGCCAAAACTGTCTTTGCAAGCAAAGCAAGCAAAAGCTTCCTAGCCCAAGCTACAGGCGTTCATGAGACCATTCTGACAGCTAAATGGTACAGGTGGTCAGGCTGTGGGGCACAGGGCTCCTTAATACATTAGTATAGACATGGAACATGTGTGCCTCAGGCTGTGGCATTGACTGGCTGGAAATCAGGGCCCACTCACATTTCTCACATGCATCATTGTATTGGGGAGTTTACCTGAGTAAGGATGGAATAAAAGGACTGAGCAGCACTGTCACCCATTTGAATAGGAAATTTATGCCAAGGAAGACCCAAACCCCTCCTGATAGTTTTGTTTTAAGCTTTATGTGATGATTCATGGCATTATCGTGCCCTATCTGTTGATATCTACTTCATATAAGCAAAATAAAGGACAAAAGTAAGCATATAAGAAAGTGTGAACGACAACAGGTCACAGGTGGAATTTCAAAAGCAGAGGCATCGAGAAACTATTTACTCGTCCTCTTTGTCATGCCTAAGTGTTAGGAAAAGTAGTCCTTTCCAAGACAGTGACGAGAATATGTAGCAATTGGCTACATACTTGTTTTCTGGTGGCTTGTGCCCAACATCCCAACTGCACCTTAATCTGTTCTGGAGAATGTCAACACTGCAGTGCATCTTCTTCAACTGCCCCACTCTCCAGAGAGATTTTCCATGGAATGGTTAGGTGAGGGCCATGGCAAAAATGTGCTCTTTTATGTTGTGGTTTTAGAATGCAGTCAAGGACAGGTGGGTAGTAGAAGGTAGAGATTTAAATTGTCCTCATTTGATGTGAACTGGTCTTTATCAGTTGTCAGTCACATAGTGTAGTAGGTTTCTTTCTTACTTTTCTATTCCACTCCTTTCCCATGGCAAGAGTTTTTATTTCTTTATTTCTTTGTGAATCACAACCTTGCTGCCTTAGCTATTAAGCTATTGATAACTGCATTAAAAAGTCTGCTATGAGATAATCTGTTTAGCTTTTGCCTCAGTCTTAGAGAATAAGGAGAGAACTTGGGACTTCACCCCTTGTGTGACCCAGAGACTAAAAGGATAAAACTTTCTTTTGAGTAAACAGGCTTAATTAGACTCAAAGAGATTGAAATATGGCACTATTTCTACACATCAAACCACCTGTACCAGAATCCCTTTTAAGAAATTATTATTTAAATAAACTTATATGGTTGACGGACTGGGAAAAATCCAGGAAAAAATTATATTTCTCTTTAACATTTATTTCCTTTTATGAATTTATGCTATCAAATTGAGATCCAAACATCTTCTATCATCCATCCAATGCATGATCTGCCCAACACCGATCTGATTATGTTTCTGTGTAAGAGGGAAACTTTAAACTCTCCTTGTTGTTACTTGCTCATAATAATTTTTTTTGTGTCTTCAAGGGGATAATATTACTATATTCTTCAAGAAAATGTTACCTCTGCTTTCACAACTCTAATCTCTTGCTTGAGGTTTGTATTGTCCCTTAGGGACACAGTATCACATAGAGTCACAAGTGAGTAGAAGGGTGATTAGTAAGGTAGCTTGAGGCTGTATCATAAATCACTTTGAAGATTGGGACTGTAGTCTTGAATTTGTCTGAGTAAGGAATCCTGTGAGCCCTACAGCAGCATGCTTGCATGATCCTGCGCTGCTGGTCTGTTCTTTTTTTCCCCAAGGAAAAACATACAGCAGGCAAATGTGACCAAATCACAGGCAGCCAGACACGTCGTACTGACATGTTGGGAGCTCTTTGTATATAGAATCCCGTTTCCATGAGGTGGACTCCATGAGGCTTGTCAGCTGCAGTGGAACTATACCATCTCAAATTAGGGATGATGTAATTTTTACTACTTCTTCAAGGTATTTATTTTTCATTCAACGTGATTTCCATGTTAGTCATGTATCATTCACTATCTTCCATAAAGCCAGTAACATGTGTAAACAAGGAGAGAGGAACTGAAGTACAGTCATCATGTGTTATGAGTGAGGGATAGACTGAGATCCGCCCTGGACACGTGTTCTTAGACTTGAGGCTACTCATCTTTCATTAGGCTCTAAAATGAATGTTCCATTAAGACAAGGGCACCTAACTTCATAGAACAGCATAATTAATTTGGGAGATTAAAGCTCATCCTCCTCAGGAAGAAAAGGGATATGAAAATGCACTTGCCAAGTAGTTTCACTGCTTACCCTGCAGCCACAGTCTGTGGAGAGATTACAGTGCTGCATGCAGGTAATGGGCAACCCCATTCGCTGGGGTAGAAATTCCACAAAGCCATTTATGTGCATACAGAAAAAACGGGGGTTTTTTATTTAAGAGAGGGACAGGGACCATCCTAAAACTATTCAACTGTCATCTAAAGATCCCGCAATGTTTGCAGCATTTCTGTAAATATGAATTTAGTCTTTTCTTTGCAGGAAGTCCTATTCCTCAGTAGCTGAGAAGCCAGGCCTGAGACCATTCTTTGTCTTTTTGTGGTCAGATTGACATGAAGTTGTTTCAGCTGCAAAAATCTTGCTGTTTAATCTCAGAAATTCTACTGTATCTTCCTACTTCCGAGTTTGTCTACTGTCAAAAATGAGTATTTTTTCATCAAAAGGGCATGGGAAAATGGTGAATTGAAATAAAAATGCAAGGTTGTTGCTTGCCTTTCTTTTTTCTTCTTGGATAAAAGACCAACTCAGTTTCGCCATAGCTTCAAGAAATTTCCTTTTTTCCTGGCACTTCGGAACCAAACGTAATTTTAGATAGTCTGGTTAGCCTTTGCAGGGAGTCTGGTTAGTAACGTCAGCTGTCGCAGCAGCTTTCAAATGAGCAACGAACACAAAGACCGTGCTCCAGAGCACAAGCAGGAAAAACTTCTGACCTTTTGATCTGATGATCTGTTCCCAAAATCTCTGCATGTCCAAAAGCAGCAAGACAAATACCAGAAGACTTGGAGACTTGAAGAAAGGGGAAGCTCCAGCATTTCACGAACAGAAGAAGAGAGCAGCTCCCTGAGGAGTCCAGCTGCAGCACAGAGCTCGCAACCGAGGCTGTGAGAGACCCGAATATGGGGGTGCTGTGAACTCCTGTAGCTCTCCTTCAAGCATAAGTGTTAGACTGTCCGTCAGCTTCCACAACAGCACAGCTGCATGGACTCTCTTAAAAATTGTCAGTCTTCCAGTACCTAAAGGAGGCCTAAGAGAGCTGAAGACAGACTTTATCAGGACATGTAGTGATAGGACAAGGGGGAATGGCTTTAAACGGAAAGAGGTTAGGTATAGGTTAGATATTAGGAAGAAATCCTTTACTATGAGGGCGATGAGGCACTTAAATAGGTTGACCAGAGCAGTTTTGAATGCCTCATCCCTGGAAGTCTACAAGACCAGGTTGGATGGGGCTTTGAGCAACCTGCTTCAGTGGAGGGTGTCTCTGCCCATGGCAGGGGGTTGGACCTAGATGATCTTTAAGGTTCCCTACAACGCAAGCCATTCTATGAAAACATAACCCCAAGGTGAGATAGATCCATGGCTGACTAACTAGGGAGCATGAGCAAGCCAGGACTTGCTGTCTGTCCCTCCCTGTGGTGTTGGGAGGGACAGACACTGCAGCCATGGTGCAGGTTAATCACAGAGTCAGTGAGGTTGGAAAAGACCTCTGAGATCATCAAGTCCAACCTATGACCACCTTGTCAACTAAACCATGGCACTGAGTCCCACATCCAGCCTTTCCTTAAACACCACCAGGGACAGTGATTCCACCACCTCCCTGGGCAGCCCATTCCAATGTATCATCAACCTTTCTCTGAAAAGCTTCTTTCTAATGTCCAACCTAAACCTCCCTGGCACGATGTAAGACTCTGTCCTCTTGTCCTGTCGCTGGTTGCCTGGGAGAAAAGGTCAACCCCCAGCTGGCTACAGCCTCCTTTCAGGTGGTTGTAGAGAGTGGTAAGGTCCCTGCTGAGCCTTCCCCAGGCTAAACAACCCCAGCTCCCTCAGTTGCTCCTCATACGACATGCACTCCAGCCCCCTCACAGCTCTGTTGCCCTTCTCTGGACCCACTCCAGCACCTCAATGTCCTTCCTGAATTCAGGAGACCAGAGCTGAACACAGGACTAGAGGTGTGGCCTCTCCAGTGCTGAGTATAGGGGGGCGATCACTGCCCTGGTCCTGCTGGCCACACTGTTGCTGATCCAGGCCAGGATGCCCTTGGCCTTCTTGGCCACCTGGGCACTACTGGCTCATGTTCATCCATCTGGTAACAAGTACCCCCAGGTCCTTTTCCACTGGGCCAGTTTCCAACCACTCTGCCCCAGCCTGTAGCTCTGTCTGGGGTTGTTGTGACTGACCAAAGTGCAGGACCTGGCCCTTGTTCTTCTTGAACCTCATGCTGTTGGTCTCAGCCCATCGATCCAGCATGTCCAGGTCCCTCCGCAGAACCTTCCTTCTCTCCAGCAGATCGACACCCCCACCCAACTTGGTGTCATCCTCAAGTCTGCTGATTTGTGAGTCATGCCCCAATCTGCATGATGCAGAAGGTGTGTGTTGCCTGGCCTAGCATACATGGGAGAGGGAACTCATTCTCCCTGCTGGAGTATAAGCAGGTTAGCCATTTCCTCCTCCTTAGCATTCAGTACTCACATCCGTGCCGCAGTTGCATTATATTAACTGTAACATCTCTCAGCTTTGAAAATAACAAGGAAAGAAATGTATCCTTGTACACTCAGAGTGGCCTTGCCACTGCTACAGGTTACTGAGCTGACTACATCACTAACAGGAAAGTTACTTTCAGGAAGCTGTGTGTTTCTGCAGCTAGAACTTTCCTAATGAAGTCCTCTAGCAGATTTTACAAATGCACTGCAACTTAGG
The DNA here is from genome assembly GCA_013397975.1 of Machaerirhynchus nigripectus. NCBI lineage: Eukaryota > Metazoa > Chordata > Aves > Passeriformes > Dicruridae > Machaerirhynchus > Machaerirhynchus nigripectus. The sequence goes on along the minus strand of VZRQ01005208.1, from coordinate 933,322 downwards.
CTATTCAGGCCAGATACAGTACCCAAGGCAGCTCACTTGAAACTCATTTTTTAATCTCTGTGCTGTATTGCTATGTGCTGCATTAAATGTGCCCCAAAAGGTCACATGTTTCTAAACAGTATCTTCAGCATGATTTTTAAAGGATTAGTGGTGTGGGATCTCGGTATATTGTTGCATGGATTCTGTCTAATTATGAAGGACATGTGACCAATTGCTTTAAGTCTAAATAATTAAAGCTGAAAAAACACAATACTTTCCCGGCTCCACTGTTTTTTAATAATTAACTACAGTGTTATGAGACCCATTTCATGCCACCAGCTTTTAAGCAGAACAGCATGATGTCTTCAACAGAAAATTCTAATTTAAGTGTGTGCTATCAAATGGTCTAATGTTTTCAGTCAGGTTTCAAAGTGAGATTGCAACATGTTTGTAGAAACCCCCTTTAAATCAGTGGGTTTAAGCCCACTTTGGGTCAGGCTCTAAGCATCTGACCTTTTCTGTTAGTTGCTGGGAGATGCAAGACAACACAATAGGATTGACTGGATTTAGTTTTCAGGGTAACAATTAATAGAAATTCTTCCAGTGTGTGCTGACAGTGAGGTTTCATGTTAATAGTTACTGAAGTTCTGCTTTCCAAGCCTCCCTCAGGTAATAATGAGTGACTTAACATCACATACATCTTTTGGCTTTCCTTGTTTTGTAGTTGTATGTCCTATGTATGCCCTATCTCTTTGTTTGTGCTGATAAACACATTCCCTCCTTTAAGGAGGTTCATGTTTTAATTTCTAAGAACTAGAAGTTGAAAATAGGTGCCTGGAAGAATGAGTCAGAATATGTCCCCAGACTGGTCACCTACATTTGTATCAACCAGTGAAGTTACGTCTGGTTGTTTGTCTTAAATAACAAGCATGCAAGCAGAGAGTGTCCTATGACACCCCCCACATTACAGCTGTGTGAGACCTACAGCACTAACTGTCTTTCATCTCTCATCTGCAGTCCTTGCCTATCATCAGCTCAATGTACAGGCTCAGTTTGGTAGAGAAATTTGATTCATGTGGCATATTGGTGTCAAGAGAAACATGGAATATATAAAGCAAGACTGATACTTATAAAGCAGGCTGTGAGAATTTCCTGAGTTTAATTCATGTTTGAATTACAGTGCCAGTTTTGGAGAAACATCCCATCTGTATTTTTTGTTTTTTCAGTGCCAAAGAGCCTACCACAGCCCCTACTAAATTTTTCCAGTAGTTGATTACTCCTAGAATAAACACAGATTGATTTGACCACATTGATCTAGCTTCAAAATCGGTCTCTGAGCTTTTGTTTTACCTTTGGAAGATAGATGAAAGAGCTCAATGTTACAAGTTTACCAGTTTTATTATGTCATTATATAGGTACTTTACATATATAAATTAACATAGTTTTTAAATCACAACCAATTAAGGAAAATTAAGGAAATTAGGGAAAAATAACATTTTCTTTCTCATTTCTTGCATACCTTCCATAAAACCCATCAACCTAGTTATCCTGTCACTGATGCTGTGCAGTTCCCCTAGGGATGGTTATTGGATTTTGTAGATGTAACTGAAAGGCAAGTGTGGCCCTTTATGTATATTGGCAGGCAAAGAGCATCAGAAGCATTTTTGCCTTCAGGATAATTGCAAAATTGTTTCCTTTTTCTTTGTTGTCCACCCATGATGCCATCTAATTTGATGTTCCTTGGCTGCTAGCTGTTAGCCTCATTAACCTTACTTGATAGAGTGTTCCAACATTTATGATTCTCATGTGAAAAATGCTTCCTGACGGTTGGAATTTGTTTTTCTTTAATTTCTACCTTCGCCCTCTTGTCCTATTATGCATACTAGGCTGAAAATAGTAACTTGAGATTGGTGTGCCTACTTCTTACAGTGTAATGAATTCCAGTTAATTCTCTTGCCTTTTCTTTCTCTTAAGATAGTCATGGTGATTTAAAATGATTTAACTAACAATCCTACTTATTTTCACTTAGGTCTCTTGTGTTTTTACATTTAGTAATAATTCTTCTGTGAAAGGAAAGGAGGAAATTTGGATGTGTATCATTCGTCACTTGGCCTATTTCCACAAATGTAATATTACCCTGATGTTGTTAACTTTATTGTCTTACTTGGCATGTGGAGTAGGGCCAATGCAATGTTCCTGTGGGCAGCAGAACTTGAAATTTGTAAGGTTAAAATTTCATCAGTCAGCACTATTTCACTCTACAGAGTGGCAAAATCCCAATTCTTAAATCTAAATCCATTTCAGCTAGCTGTGATGATCATTGTCAAATCTGCAGTGGTAAGAAGTGTGACTTTAATCCCCATTCACAAATAAAAGGGTTTTTTCCCCTTTTTGGGGTCATACAGAGACTCTTGTATACTTGCATTCTACACTGGTAGCAACAGATTTTCCCATCCAGCACAGGTCAGCACTAAAAGTACCATTGCGAGGACAGTTTATTTTTATTGCATTTTCTTTAAAATTCTGACATTATTAAAAGGTTTAATGTAGGTCTGTTAAGGGCTACTAATGCAAAGTAGGATTGGTCCATAATGCAGCATCTTTTCTTTATATGGATGTGGAATCATTTGAAATTTTGGGACAGAGTGCATTGTATTCCAGGAAGCCTGTAATATTATTTAAGACTAATCAGAAAGGCTACCACACTGTTTCAATTAACTTAGAGATTATGTTAAGTCATTTAAGTTCAGCTGGTCTACAGCTTGGTGGCTTTTCTCTTTTCTTTCTAATGTTTACTTTGTTGTTTCCTAATACAGGCTTCACAGGGGGAAGAGAGAAACTCAAACTGTGACACTTGATACCTAGGAAAAAAGGTCATTCCACTGACAAGAGAATTGTTTACAATTGGTTACAAACAATTCTCCCCAGTCAGACTTTTTAATTAAGTTTATAAATGATGAATAGAAAGAGGAGATTGTATGTTACCTAACGGGGGTAACATAGAGTGTATATGTATAGTATATATAATATATATACAATATATGTATATATGTAATATACAATACTAGGGATGAAATAATGCAGAGAAAACACTCACAGTGTACTTAGAAAGTGCAGCTGTTCCTGGCCTGAAAGGATGAAATGATGGTTGCCATTCACTGGCAAGTATTATGTTGTAAGGTTCATCTCTCTGGAGACAATTGCTTTTAGGGCTGTTTCCTCTTTTGAATTTACAGTTTTCCAAATCATGGTCTCTGTCTTATAAGAATATCAGGCAACCTAGTATTTTCATCTTTGAAAATGGTTATTTCAGGATATATTGAAACATACACACCTTTGTCTGAACTCATGAAGTAGCACACAGGAAAGGCAGTTTTGGCTTTGCTGGCTATTAAAAACCTATTCAAAAGTCAAAAAACCTATTCAAAGCCAAACCTTTTGGCTGAGGCCCTATTTTCTGTAGAGAGAAGGTATTTTCTGAAAGGTTATCTTGCCTTGGACAAAGTTGGTGGATTAATCAACCTGGAAGTTTGGCCTATCTGTACAATCTTGTATAATATATGTCATTCATCCTACATGGAAAAATAATCCCTTCTGTGAATTTCTTTAATTATGTTCTAAAGACTCACAAAATTTACTTTCAAAGTCTCCTTTTAGAGAAAGTAAATGGGGTTCTTTCAGCTTATTAAAGAATACTGTGCAGATAGATAATTCCAAACGCCTTCTTTTTCAAAAATAGCCAGAGGTCACACTTTTTCTGGAAAGAAGGTTATTCCACCAAAGTTAAGCATTTACTGAGTCAAGCATTCCAGTGCCAGGTTCTTCTGGGAGGCATCCTAAGAAACAGAAGCCTTCCCTGAAGTACTATAAATTCAGTGATGGTGAAATAATAATAAGATCTTCTGGAAACTCCATTCTAGAAACTTATTTTACACTTAGGACAGTAAAATGCATCTTCTCAAGTAAATTGAGACTTTATCAGGCATGCATTTCTACCTCCTTGCATTTCTTTTTGTGCTTCTGAATGCATGCCACACATCCGTCACTCCTTTTGCTGGCTGCTAATCCAATGATTTCTTCACATTGTCAGGAAAAAAGTGAAGTCTGTACCTGAAAACCTTGTTGCCTACTTGCTGATATAAAGACATGAATTGATAAACCCATTAATACAAGCTTTTCCCCTTCATAATAGTCCAAATATTGATGAGAGTAAATGTGCAATGTGAGATGCTTCAGGGAAGCCAGGTTTCAGAGGGGCTTGGCTTCCCTTCACCCTGCGTTAGCTGGACAGACTTTGCAGTAGGTCCAGGCTGGCTGCAGAGGAGGAGGTGCCTGCCAGGCACATCTGAGCCTGTTGCATGGTGGATGGGTGTCTAGACAGGCACAGCAGGACCTGGTTGTCCTCTGGAGATGTCTCTGTCTCTTCCCTGGTTGCGCAGTCAGCAACGAGTGTCAAACAGACCCTTCTGAGATGTTTCAGCAGCACACCTCATCTTCCAGGTCTCCATAGCCTCTTGTCACTCAGAAAACACTGCTGGCTTGTGCATGGTAACATGGGCTCGAGTCTTTGCCTCTGAGCATGTTAAATCCCTAGGCACTTATTTATGGCTCGGAGGCTTTTGTTTGTCATGACCCTGCAGGGCACAGCTTAGCTGTGTTTTATTGCAACCACATGCCCGTAATGAGAAGCATCTTCTGCCTTTTCAAATCCGTCTTCAGGGCGAGCCCACTGGGGAAAGCTGCTGCTAGCAGCAATCAGCGTCTGCCACAGCCTCTCCTGGGGAAGCTTTGCGTGATGCCAGGGGACAGGGAGCTAGGGGTTCCCTAAAAGATATGTGACATGCCTGCTCTGCACTCCACAGTGATCCAGGGTCAAGTGTAGGAGGGAGCATGCTTGCTGAAGTGAAGTGCACTTCGTGTTTGCTACCTGGCTCAGCACCCCAGTCAGCAGGGAAGCAGGGAAGTGCCTGTGCACAAAGAGACACTTGGGAGGATAAGTACAGTGTGAGTCTTTGAATAATTTTTAAGCCTGAGTGCATCTCAACGTGGTGGTTTTTGGTCAAGAAAGATCAGGAGACAGGAAGATGAAAGAAATCTAGTAAAAAAAAACAAAAACAGTGAGAAAATTACTTCTAAAACAGCAGCAACAGGAGGAATAATAGTGCTTTGTTTATTCTTTCCCTTTGAGCTTTGTGGGCATATAATAGATTTCCACTTCTTGCTCCTACTTTCTATTTTCTCTGCCACCCACAGTGTCCTTTCATTGCCTCTCCAAAGAGGCCCAAGAGTGCAGCCACCCTGCACGGACTAACCTGGACTCAAAGGGCAGCGTGGTGTTGAAGCCAGTTGCTGTTTGTACAGCAACACGACATTGCAGGAAAAGAGTTCAGGCATGCTCAGTTTTGCTTCTGGTATTGCAAAAGCAGCAAGCACATCAGTGATGGAGTTGTGCAGGTTGGTGGAACTAATTATATTAAATTGTTCCATTAGAACTTTGAGAGTGTTGCATGCAGAAGAGGACGCTTTTTTTTACAAGAAGTTGATTTGTATGAGGCTTCATGGAGCATTTAGTTTTTATCCTTATGAGTTCAGGTCACCTTCTTCCATGAGAAAAACAAGAGAAGGAAATCTTTACCAAATTTCCTGTAGAATTTCCTCCCCCTTTCTTCAGGCATTTTCCTTTCTCAGCCTGGAAGAAACCAGCTGCACGGGTAGCATGAAATGTGCAGAGAACCCAATTTCATCTTCCTCCCTGACTGACTGTGTCCCCTGTGACTATCTTTACTAGTTTAATTAAGAAAAATCTTAGCATCGTTAAGGTTGAAAAAGGCCTTTTAAGATCATCAAGTCCTACTACACAACCTAGGACTATTATGTCCACCATTAAATGTAAAATAAATGTAATTTATTAATGTAAAATTAAATGAATTTACATTTTACATTAAATGTAAATTAATGTAAACCATGTCCTCCTCTAGGACCAAAGCTTTTCATCTTACAGGTCCAAGGATGCCAGCCTTTCACTTTCAGTTTCCAGTTGGATGAGAGGCAATTCCTTTTCCCAGATATTGTATTTTCTGGATAAATAGCAAGTTCTCCTAAAATCTGATATTGTAGACAGCTGAATAACTTATCAAGGCTTTTATAATTTGAAGGAATATGCCGGGATACTCAGGTTTCACAGAATTTGGTCCAGCTTATTTTCCTCAGCCTTAGATTTTACTGAGACCACCAAAACACTACTGTTCAGGGCAGACAGTTATCTTTTTTCATGGCTAGTGATGACAACTGGGTTCCTAGTGTCACAACACTGATATTTATTTTCCCTGATGGGGCTTCATCATGCTTTTAGTGAACATTAGTTAAAAACAACTGCTAGACTAATTCCTCTGGAAAATTCCAATTACAACAAGTATAGAGATAAGAGATAAGTTTAAAGCTAGTTCGCATACTTCTGCTTAAGAAAAAGCAGCAGCACAGAAGTTTATGTGACTTTTTTAGTGCAGTCAGAAGATTCAGAGTAGCTGTCAAATTATTTTTTTTTTAATGTGCTCCTTGAGATTCTACGTTTACTAATTCTGTTTTCTGCAAGTCAACTCATTTTTTTCCTCCAACTTAGTCTTGCTGTTACAACTGCCTCATCTTTGTTATGGTTATAGCAATTGAATATTCTAAATTATCTGCTTTATTGTTATGGTTTTTCCACACACAGGTCTCAGGAGTAAGACTGATGAATCTTTTCCCTTTATGGGCTGACACAAGTGACAGAACTCCAGATGTGTAATACCAAAGCTCAGTCTACAGACAGGCTACTCTGGCCTCTATTTCCCAACTTGGGCTGCATTAAGGAGCCAAATGTTTGTAACTGTTGTTTTTCAGTCCATTTTCTTTTTACTACAGTTTCTTCTGTGATTCCCAGACTATAGTTTATAAAACTGCCTTGTAGGCCCACTTCTGGAAAGCAGTCTGTGTGTACCAGCCAGAAACAGCAGCTTCCAGCTCAGCTCATTTGACTCTCCCTCAGCATGCAGGCAAATCAGAAGCACCCATTTCTCTTGCTGCCCGCCAGCACAGGTGCACCTGCAAAGAAGCTTGTAGGACACCTGCAGCTCTGACTAAGGAGGCTGGAGCTAGGGCATTAGGGGAGTGAGTGTATCACAGGAAGATTAAAGAAGTGATTGCACAGCTTTGAATTCATGAATTCAAGCTCATTTTTAAATTCAAGGAATAGATACACCCATTTGTAAAGGCAAGAGTTGTTGGCATCATCAAGTAACACTCCTATGTAATATTAATTCAACACTGAAGTTCAGTTTCCTGCAGTTCAATAGCTCCTTTTTCTTTTTTTTTAACTTGGATGTAACTCAACTCCCTGTTTCTTAAATCTCTTTCCATCTACCCGCCAAGTCAGAGATGCAAAAAAACAGGAAGAATGGAAGGAACCATTCTTCCCATTATTAAATTAGAAAACCAAGTCCAAGAAATCTTTCTCCAGTCCTTTTTTTTTTCTAATTTTTGAATACACTGAACTTACATAGAAGACATTTAGCCTTGCTATTTTTGAGAAATGGAAGAAAATGATGTTATGTCCCTACATACCCCTTGTGTTTACATTTATCAAGTAAAGAATGACAAATATGCTAGTTCGTTTTGTCATAACAAGATAAGTGGTAATGGTGCTGTTCTCTAGTCCAGGCAACCCACAATTATTTGATATTCAGCCATTCTGGAAAGTTCATTTTGCTGCCGGCTGTTCACCAAGGATCAGTCACAGAGATAACAGAGTCTTGGGAGCTCTCAGGAATATTCTCTCTTTTGCAAATGAGCGAGCAAGTGAAGAATGTTTTTCTTTTCTGCATTACTAGCCAAGAACCTTCTCCACATGCTTGTGGGACCTCCTTTTTTCCTCATGCAGTCGGTATTGCCATGTCGCAAAGAAAGAGAGACTTTAAGTGCCAGGAGAAAAAAATTTCAGCGCAGGAAAGCATTTTAACGAAACAAGACACGAGTCCTCCATGGAAAGTCTGTAACCTCAATGAGATCAGATAACAAAGTGATACCAAAACTGCTTTTGATATTCCATTGATGGTCCTCCACTTTTGAGTATCGATCTGATGCACAAGGCTGTGCTACAGCAGTAACAGTTGCAGGCTCCAGCCGTTCTTGGGAGACAGCTGGAACAGCCTTGCTGGTCCTCATGGCCTGCAGTCTTGTCAGTCCAACCTGCAGCCTTATCAGATTTCCCCAGCAAAGTGGAGCTGGGTGACCTCCCTGAGGCGGAGGAGTCTCAGCACAGGCGCCTTGAGTCTGTATGGAGGCATGGATAAGAAAGTTGCCTGACCTTTCTATCACTACGATTTTCCTGAAGGTGTGGGCAGCTTCTAATCTAAAAGAAAGGAAGCCATATTTCAATTTAATAAATTTAATGGAAAAGTATCCAAAAAACTAATTTTTTGTACTCAGAAAGAAGAGATTAATAACTCAAGTGATCTATCATTTTGATACTGAAGATTTCTATACGTCATATTTACATAGAAAGTATGTTGCACTCATATAAATTTTTCCAGCTGTATAGATCTAAAAGATGTAGTCAAAGCAGGGAAAAACCCAAGTTAATTTTTTTTTTTGTATACAAGAAAACCCCCCAAAATTAACGTCAAGTTAAATAAACTTTCCCAACTTTGCTTATATATGTTTTGATATTGTTGCTGTCTCCTACCACAAACAATTAATTTTTGCTATTTTTGAGTCCAAGGATTACAAAAACTCAGTAGCAGAAAGTATATAAATGCACTTACAGGCACTATATTGAACTTTCAGCCTACAAATTATTAGAAGTGTAATGAGCTATAAAAACCAGCAAAATAGAAGTGTTTGGTAGTATGGATCTGGATCAGTTCCTCAGTTTGCAGCAAGGGATATNATAAATGCACTTACAGGCACTATATTGAACTTTCAGCCTACAAATTATTAGAAGTGTAATGAGCTATAAAAAACCAGCAAAATAGAAGTGTTTGGTAGTATGGATCTGGATCAGTTCCTCAGTTTGCAGCAAGGGGTATTTAGATAGGATGGACATCCCTGCAGCGAGCAAATACAAAGGATACATCCTGAGCTTTGGGACCAAATCATGCCACAAAACACATGCTACAGGTACTATGCTATGGAAACAGAGCTTCTCTAGAAGGAAACAAAGTGGCTGACATACTAACAGAGTTTCAACGCTGCAAATTAGTGCTGATTAATGCTTTTGGAGCTGCTGTAGAAATATGGGGAAGGAGGATGCTTTTATCTAGGCTGGATCCAGGCTGCAGACATGGGGTGAGGTGCACTGGGATGGTGGGGGTCAGTAACAGTTTGGCTCACGGTCTCTTCAACTCCTGTGGCATGTCAAGCAGTCTTTGCCCAGTTTTTTGAAAGCTGCCCAAGCAACGTCCTTACTTAGCTTTTGCAACGTCCTGGTGTCAGAATGCAGATGGTATGAAAAACATTATCAATGTCTTTTCTAAATGATAAATATTTTATTAGTGTGTTCTGCACAGCGAAGAAGAAATGGTTCTGGTGTTAGAGGTCAAACACACAGCTAGCTCTCCAAATAGAATAAATTCCTCAGAAATTTCCGTTTTCCCTGGAATTTATTTCCACAAAGGAAAATAGAGAAATTATTTTTTTAAAAAGCAACTCACCTGAATTAATATGGGGAGCCAGTTAGCATAGTTCATGTGATCTCCCAAGACCAAGAACTCAATGAAAAACATCTATTCCCTAAGCATATACTTGAATAATACTGTATGGTATTTAATATTTACGAGTAAGCTTATTGCAATGAAGTAATGGACAGGGTTGCATTGTGCCATCTCAGTTGCATCCTTTTAGTCACCAAGCTAAGTTCAAGGTTCTGTTTCAGCAAACTTCAGCCAGGTGTGCAGTCCAGCCATCAGTGGATTACCTATATACATTTTGCTGACAAAAGCCTCTATTATACATAAAGCTAGAAAGGCAAAGCCTGTGCTGTTCCCAATTTGTATTTCTTGCATAAAGGCACTTGCTGGCAGCAGTGTGATTTGACAGTGTGATTGCAATAGCAGCCTTTCCTGGCTGAGCTGTTCAGGTGATTAATGACACTTCACCACATCCATCATGTACGAGACAGCTGTGCTTCTAGATTTGATACCTGCTTGTATGCATTGGTTCCTTAGAGGTCTGTATTATCTTTGAGCTGAGATCGTTCAGGTAGACTGATGTCTAACCCAGCAGGGAATTCAGCGTGAGGGAAACCTCTCTGGCAAGAAGCAGTATAGGTCAGAATCAATTTTAGCTCTCCTTACCAAAGAAAAACAACCCATCCTGCAGAACCAAACAAACTGCACCAGTTTGAGCCTCCACCCAGAAATCTGGCAATCTAAATTACGCTCTCTTATTGAGCAGTACTTCCCTTCGCAGGAACAATGAATCAAACAAAGTAAATAAATCTTTACACTTCCCTGTTCTTTCTACCTCCCAATTAATCGTACGTCATTTTAGAAAACCTAAGCAGTCCACAGCAGGAGGCAAAACTGCCATCACAGAGCGCGTTCGCAGCGTCACATTGACCTCCAGGAGCAGGGGGTGGGGGCTGTGGTGGCTTCCCGTTTCCAGCCCGGCCCCCGCCCGGAGGAGCAGGGTGCCCGAGCCTCGCCGGGTGAGCGGCCGGAGCCGCTCCGCCCCAGC
>VZRQ01005208.1:871824-922628 GCA_013397975.1 Machaerirhynchus nigripectus | reverse complement strand
TCCGGCCGCGCTGGGCTCCGCCGCGGCCTCTGCCACCCCGGTCCTGCTGCTGCGGGAGCGGTGCCCGCCGCGCCGGCCGCAGCTTCCTGCCTGCTCCCTTCCCCGGGCTCTGCGGCCCCGGCGCAGCCGTGCCCGCCGGGCTCCCGCTGCTTCACAGAGAGTGCAGCGGTGCGGGGATCCACGCAGAGCCCCAGCCACGCAGAACCGACTTGCCGAATTAAGTCTTTTTTCTTCCCTTGGGGAAAAAAAAAAGAAGAAATAATCTCCTAGGAATCTTTTTTCCCCACATGGACATATTTTTCCACTTCTTGGGGCCAGAGCAGTTTATCAGGACCACTATTTACCCCAGGATAGGTACCCAATTTTTTGCAAATGTGTTTTTGCATACCAGTTTCTACAATCTTTAACTTAGTGGATTTTAACACAAAGGTCCAAAATGCTAGAAAATAAACGTTCAATTAAACCTGATAAAGCCTGGTCCATTATTCCCTTCCCTCACTAGCAGATGCCAAGAGATGATGTTTCTTTTTTAGGCTGTGGAGAAGACTTGTTGTCCACAGAAGTTCTTGGGAAAGGGCTGCTTTTCAGACCATCTGCTTTCACTAGAGAAAGTGACTGATTTTGTTCAAGCTCCTGTTGCTACATGAGGAGTTTTGAGTTCTGACATGCTTGGTTAGCATTTCCAAGATAGGAGTTTCTAAAGTTACGGGCGTTTGAGTTCTTATGCTATGCTCTCAGCATTACACTGAGAGGTCCAGAGGTGAGGAATTACCACCAAACAGATCAAGTTTCTAGCCTGAAAGGAAGTTGTGAAATTACTGCAGATGGCCTACTGGGACAGGATTTCTGGTACAGTTTCACAGAGCATCAAATAGTCCTAATAAGCTTCAGATAAGTACTCTGCATTTTGGATGGTTAACTCCAGCTCTTTCGAAATTTGCCCCTCATGCATTTGAAGCCTGTGTCCTTTAAAGAGATTTTCTTCTAAATGAGATAATTAAAATTTCCTTGTGTCTTCTCAGAGAAACCATGTGTTCATTTATGGTCCCAAGGGAAGACTAAATTAACCCTGCTGTCATTTCTTGAAGTATTACCAAATGACAGTATTTATACTACATTTAGTTGTAAATCCCTACTTTCAGGGGCAGTGTGTCCTAGATTAGTGCAAAAAGGATGTTTTTCTTTCTATATTTAAGGCATGAATAACATTAGAGGGAGACATCTTTCCCTTAGGATCTTGGAGGATAAGAAGTTTACAGATGGAAATAATGTAAATGTATGTATTTAAATGTCTTTTCAAAAGGGTAGAGGATAGCAAATCAAAAATATTTTCTTCAAAAAGTTTTCTTTTTCTGTCAGTGGCGGTTCTGTAGCTCTTCATTACCTACAACATTCTGGTCCCCACCACCATCAACCATCCCACCCTTCTTCTGGTAGTTCCCCCTAGTGCTCTGAAACATAGAGGTCTCTCTTTTCTATGATTTCCTTCCTTCAAATTCTCCCTTCACATTTCAGTGATGTAAAACAGCCAAGATAAGAAATAGCTGCCTCTTCCCAGGAGGATGCTGACGGATGTGCAATTCAGAAGAACAATTCTGTTTTGCCTACTGTGTTCCTAGGATGGGGGGTGGTGGGAAGTGGGGGGAAGTGAGAAGTAAGTTAACCTCCCTATTGCCAGCAAAATAGACACAGCAAAGCACATCAGCATTGTACTGCTCTCCTGCTGAAAGAATAGAATAGTTTAAAAAAGATAAGATGTGGAACAGGGGCGGCTAATAACTTGTATGTTCGGTCAAAATACAAAACCAAATGGTTGTTTGTGTAATGCATCCTACTGCTCTTTAAGCATTTGGCATAAACTGTTGTCTTCAGTCGTGTAAGTCATGTTTCGTCTTGGTCCCTTGTTGCTAGAAAGAGATGACTGGAGAGTTAGACTGTTACCACCGTGGGATAATAATTGCATTTGTTGAGGTTTTTTTCAAAGAAAGGCATACTGGTGTTTGGGACTGTAAGAGTTAAAGAAGTGTATTTGTGTGGAGGATGGGGTTTTGTTATTGTGAGATTTTAAGAGTAGCTTTTTACTTGATTTTTATATTACTGATGTGGCTTAATGAGGAAAACACAAGAAATAATGTTTTCTTACTTACCTAAATATAATAAAAAGAGCAGAAGCGGAAAAAACTTCCTTGCTTTGGGATCCTGATTCACATTGTAGCAGAAATTCACAGGCAAGAACATCACATTGTATGATGGTAAGGAAGTTCTCCAGTAAGCAACAAGAGACTGGGTTTCCATGATTAAGGGATACAGTTGGATTTTGTGGGACAACTGAGTTCAGGCCAACTGGGTACTTGCAGTGGGAGATTTTTTGGGGATGAATAAGGAAAAGCAGGGCATTGAAATGTCACAAGAATTTCTGAGAAATTTGTTACTGTAGATACCCTTTATCTTTCTCAGTAAATAGGAGAAGAGAAATCCATAAAGGGATTATTCATTATTACCATATTAAATCATTAATCATTATTACCATAAAATCATTATTACCATATTAAGATCTTCAAAGATGCTTTTTGTCATGCCTGTATTTTTGGTTTCTTGCCTTGCTGCATCAGTGGTGGCCTAGACTCAAAATCTGGCTTGTGTGTAATAAAGAAGCACAGGAACACCAACAGGAACAAGCACTCTCCTGAGATACTAAAGCCAGAGTTCTGTGTAACAGTGGGCAGCAGGAATCACTAATGCCACAAAATAAGGCTTAATGTTAGTGTGAATATAATCTACTTTAGGGAGTTAACCAAATGATCTGGAGACCTAAGTGTTGTACAGAGAGAAGGAATGAACATGGGTATGCATAAAGAAAGTAATGGGCAGCAGTCACCAAAGTCCAGGGAAACTGAAATATTATGCTTGCATTACCAGAACAGCAGAATAAATGTTCTTAGTGGACACTGTGTGAACAGTGTAGCGCCATGAAAACTGAGAACTGTAGAAAAATGGTGCAACTGTGCTAAAAGATTGTACTTGAGCAGCAACACTAAAATTGAAACCAAGTTAGCAGCTTATCTGGAATCTCCTGCTACTGAGAAGCTTTTGCCTGAGTGGAACCCAGTTCATCAGGAAAAACAGAAAAGTAAAGAAAAGAAACCAGAAGAAAAGCTATTATACTTCACAGTTGAAAAATGAATGACACTTGTGTGTATGTAAGTACACACTAAGGAAATAAAGTTGATGAGGTTCGGAGTAAATGGCTCCAAGACTTGGTTTACCAGCTTCCCAATTCAGTAAAACAGATCCCAGGATCTGACAGATAGGGAAACCCTCTTCTTACCTTTCGGGATACAAAACGGAAGAGACTACAAATTAAGCAATATAAACAGAAAGTAGGAATTTTCTGGGGACTATTGCTCATCTTGTTTGACAGAAAAATGAGGTTCTAGTTACGCAGCTTGCAGGCACTGAGCAAAACTTAGCTGCTCAAATGTGTTCTGGGTGAGATCCACCTCTGTGAACAACAGATGTTGCTGACAAAGTGTGACAGGACTTGAAACCTCATTACTGATCCAGCACGTGTCAGTACTCTTGTCTTTTCATGAAAAAGACCTGCCTTTCAAAAATCAACTGGAATAATTTATTAGATGCTGGAAAATAGAACACAGAAGGAAGGCTCAAGTGAAGACGTAGCAATGAAACTGTTTTACCAGGCTTTCAGCAGGTGAAGCATTGAGTTTCTTTATAAAAATAAATGGTGAGAGACTGATTCCTCCAGGAGGGGTATGTAGTAGAGTTTTTCCAGAAACTTAACGTATTTGAGATCTACCCTGCTCACAAAATGTAGTGTAGATACTGACTTTTCCATGATCACAGAAAGGAAAGACAGGACAAATATGGGATTTTTCTGTTACCTTCTGATGCCTGAAAATGAAGCTGTGGCTTTGTGGTAGAGCAAAGGGTCCCTGGAGAACAGTCTTTATGGTGGTTGGGCCTTACATGTAAGTAATGATTCACTAGAGGCTTGGTTCCTCAGTCTGCATGGGGAGAGCTGTTTTCCTCTACTTCGGAGTTTAGCAGAGTCTTGCATCTTATGTCAGAGAAAAGCCACTGGGTGTCTGTGTTTCAGACCTCAGAGAGGCCAGACCAGTGCCATAATAAGGTGGTACCTACTCAAGACACCAACAGTCTCATTATTGGTCTCTAATCTGAAGATCTGTTCTGAGCAGAGGAATGAAATACAATCTGTGAGGTTTCAAGAAGGCAAAAAAAGACATAGAGCTTGGATGTTTTTGTTGTTGTTGTTGTAGTTTTGTTGAACATGAACATTGCAACCCCAGGTTATTTGCACACCATTGCTGATAAAATATTTCTAAGATCCATTCTTTGAGCATTCTTTCACAGTATCATTATGTTGAGCTGGCATCACCTATGAGGAGTTTCATAGAAAGCTTCTTATAGCAAAGCTGAATACATACATCCAGTCTTCTGGCTGCCTCTGCTGGATTTCCTGAGTTAGGTGGGTTGTACAGGTCATACAGAAACGTTCTGAATAAAGCATCAGTTATCAGTTTCTAAGACCTTTGAGCTTGATGAACACTCTGCAGTTTGTTCTACCTCTTCTAAGAGTCAAGCTTCATATCATGAGTCAAGCTCATTTCTAATACAGTGAGTTATAGAAATGTTACTTACTTTTTCTTGTCTATTTTCTACTCCTTACTGCCAAGACGAGCATTTCCAAATTTTGTAGATCTGTTTGCAGAATGGCAAGCATGTAGTGAAAAAGGATGTGAAAGAGAAGCCAAATGACATCCCTTAAGTCAGTTTAAAGCTTGATATTTGGTTGTTTATAATCTCAGTATGTTAGTTGTTTGTACTATGATAAGATTTTTGGTGTGGAGACTGAGGGACAAGACTTACTGCAGCAGTGCAGACAGTGTTTGTTGGTTAGGGAAGTGGACTGGAAGGCAGGAAGATCCTGGGTCCTAGACCAAGCTGAATCAGTGACTCATCAAACTCTGGGAAAGTGCATTTAACCCAGTTCTGCAACATTGCAGATATCAGCTCAGCTGCCAAACGTAACCAGAGCAGGTTTTAAGTCACAAGTCAGTGGTAATACGGGAAAGGAGAACCCTTTCTGTTTATACTGAGTAAATAAATGTAATTTCCATATTGCCATCTCTTGAGCCAATGTTTCACAGTATGGCTGTGGCAATGTTCTTGTGCAGTCAAGGGGATATTTTGAAGGAAGTGAAACCTCCCCCATTCTCCCCTTCCCAAAACAAACAAACAAACAAACAAAAACCCCAAACCTTCCCCCTCTTGCCATTAAAATTATGTGGAAACAGATATGCAGGACGAAGTACTAGCCAAAGAATAAGCTGTCATTTATTTTTTAGGACATAGGACAACAATTCAGCCATTCCAGGTTTCAGATTTTGTAATCTACAGATACGAATACATTATATTGAGCTATAAATTTTCACACCTAACTAGGTAAGTAATTAAAAGAGCTTTTTGGTAGAAGAAAGAATTGAAAGATATCATGTGAGTTTTAAGAGCAGGAATTATAACACTTCTTTTTGAAGTTTTTGGGTGGTTTATATATGCACTAGGACATGCAAAAAAAAGGGAGCTTTTGCAGGTCCCTTCTTTTCTCATATGAGAAAATGTTTTAAGACATTTTGCTAATCAAAAGTGTATAGATGAGAAAAGAGATTATCAGCGATAGCTGACTACCATTTTTTATTTCCACAAGGAAGACATTGATCTTTTTTTCCCAAATACGTTCTTCTGTATGTTAGATTACCTCCTTAACCCCACGGCAAATAGCAAAACTTTCACAGATGTCTGCACACAGTCCTGGTATGTCAGATCCTCTACTGTACCTTCTCTATTTGCTATACCTGCACCCAAGGCTTTCACCAGTGGCAACACTGATCAACTTGGAGCAGAGACAATAAGGCTCAGGGAGGAAGTTAAGTTTTTAAATCAAAAGTGGAAAGTGAAATGGGTCAGTAAGAAAGCTAGTTCTCATGGGCTTTTTCTTGACTGAAATAGAAAGGAAATGGTGGGTGAAGCATCTGACCAAGCAGTTAGCAGTAAACACTTCCATCATCAAATGCAGTTCTTTTTCCAGTTTGCAAATCTCTTACCCATTCTTCTTACTTTTAAGGAAATACCAGTCCAGTCCCAAGAAGCAGTTCTGAAATATTGCATAGCAAATTTCCACATTTAATATTTCCACTATAGTCATTTGTCTAACAGACAACTCTGAAAACTGAGCCAGGGCTGTAAACATTATACTGGACTGGACTTAACCCATCAGCATGCATGATGAAAGCAGTGTCAGTCAATCTGTGCCATCTCTGATAAACCTGTGCAAATCCATTGCTTTCAAATCATGCTGTCAGGGATAGCTCCATACTTCCAGTTCTTCGTAGATGTTTCTAATTGCAATTATATAATTCTGCAGGACAAAAATTCAGCTTTCTTGCTTTCTTTATTGTATCTGATTCTGCAGGCACAAGATTTAAAAAGGCCATTGAAAACAGTCACCAACCTCATCCCTCCCAAGGGAAAAAGAACTCCCAGGATCTCTTAAGTATTCACTTCAGAACTAGATCAGCATGTCTGAACCATGTCTGAACCATGACTATAAACAGAACCATGTCTGTAAACAGTTATCAGAGGAAAACAAACTTAACTAATTCAGTTGATAAAAGCAGTTCATACACAATCAAACGTTTTTAAGTAATTACAGAAAACATGAAACAGGAATAAAATCTTAGTGGTTATGTTCACATTTTGGGAAACCCTGGCACCACTGCACAGCACTGAAAAGAATACAGATGCTGCAGCCATGCAAACAGCTGTGCAGCTGGTTTCTGTCAGTCCCCTCCCCACGAGCAGAGCTAGTGCAGTAGCACTACTGCTGGTTCAAAAGCAGAAAAAGCTTTCGTACATTGGCAGGTTGTTTTGTTCTTAGTGTAATAGGCACAGATGAGTTTTCAGAAATACTGGTTGCCGATCTGAAGTATGATTAGCAACTTTTAAGGTTTACCAGTCACAAAGAATAATATGTTCTTAAGTTTCCTGAGTCTGCCAATTTACGTAGGTGAGTAAACTAGACAGGTCAAATAACTGGCATGGTTTATAAATAGACTAAAAAAAATCTCCATATATAGACTAGTATCCAGACTTTCTATTGTTTCAAGCAAATGATATCATTATTTGGATGTCTTTCCAAAACTGAAAATGACTAGACTTCGGAAACCGGTAGTTAAATATAGAAATTGCTACTTTAATGAGTGAATGCTGTGTTTCATTAGTATGCTACTAGAATGTGAACAAATGTCTTTCTGTTCTTAGGGATGGGAAAGGAGGTTTTATTCCAGTAATATAAGATATTACACAAAAGCCAAATTCAGATTAAGGGTTGATAGTGTCTTTGACTTCATTCCTTTATGGAAAATATTCCAGTATAACTGCACATATCAAGTGATAACACTGTCCACTTACTTGTGCCTTGCATAAGCCTTGGGCAGATCAAATACAAAGTGCACAGTGGTTTGCATAGATAAAATATTAGAATAAAAATTAAAAGAGAAACAATCTGTCCCTTTCAGTGTCACAGCCTCCCTAACAAGTGATTATGTCTACTTTGGCAAGTCACAAAAAAATCACAGAATTAAGTCAAAGGACTTTTTTCATCACTGATAGCTAGAAAACACTTCTTCTGACTTCTGTAATACTGTTTCTGAAACCACCTAAGTAGCTTCTGTGGACATACATTTAAGTTTTAGGGATGGGGTTGAGAATAAAGACTCAGGTTAAGATGTCCCAGCACTCTTAGTCTGAAGACCACCATCCTTTTAGATGAGGAATGCCATGTTGAGTGTTAGATGAGAGTCTGTTGTCTCATAAGAAAATAGGGAAATAATATGCATCTCTAAAAGTATGCATTTACAAAGATGGGATCAAGTTTAAAAAGATGTCAAATTTTAATTTACCAGTCCAGATTTTACTTTACCTACTGCTGCATCCTTTACCTTTCTCTCAGATTTAGCTAAAAAAATCCCATTTGAACTAAGAACCAGGTGTAAATTTAGGCATCTACATATTCACAAGGTGTCTGAGTTCTCATTAAAATCAAGGAAGCCAATGGGCTTGCCTTAACTAACAGTAATAATTAATGCAGGTATCTTTGGTTACCTTTATTAATACATTTCCATCTTAAAAGTCTTACTAGGCTTATACCTGTGGAGTGTTTTTTCTGCAGGCAAACCCAATTCTGGCCTTGGTAAAATGGAACAACACTTTTATTCTCTTTCTGTAATCATTGTGGGCCATAAGTACCAGTTCATGGCTGTGTAATATTTGACCCTTTGTAAGATATAAGAGACTTTTTTAACCATGGTTGCACACCCCTCAAAGAGCTTAGTTTGCCTGCAGCATCACCTGTCTCCTGCTAGTATGTGTTCAAGCCTTAGTTGATGACTAAGACAAAATTTGTCATTTCTTTAGGCAGGTAAGTTACCTGTCTCAAATAGAGAAGTGCCAGATTATGTTTTTCTTCCTTTTCTGGATGCAATTTTGTTCCAGAAAAAGCCTTCTACATCTTAGCCCTCCTTCATTAGCTCCTGAAAGCTGGAGCACTTCCATGCAGAGACCTGGGGCAGCCTTTTAGGATTCCCTTTCTCATGGGATTACAGATGCTTCAAAAATAAGCAGGAGTGCTTTCTATAGAGGTGACTTTTTTTTTATTGTTTGACATTATAAAGCGTTTTAACTGGATTTTCCCATCTTATATTCTAGTCTCTTTCTTAGCATAACATATAATCATCTCTGTGATTGAAAAGGAGGAAAGATATGGCTGAATCCAGCTTCATTACCTGTAAAATCCAAGACTTCCATTCTCCGACTTCTTGACAGAAAACTATGTCACAACATACTCTGCTTGCTTTGAAGTGTGCTGTTTGCAAACAAAGTCATGTTGGACGAGTAGGCAAGACCCTTGGACAGTTAGTCAAATATCTGTGCTTTATATGTAATTAGCTTTTAAGCATTACTTTTTGACTGAGCCTCCTAAAGACCTTTTTTTTTTTTTAATGCCTATTTTATCACAGCAGCTCTTTCTGGAGTCCATCTGGTTTTCTGGGTAAATACGTGTTTGGATGAAAGCCACAAAATTAGAAATGGTTTTATGAAAACGTGAAGGGTAGGTTCACACTGTATCATGTCTGGCTTCTGCCATTGTTCCAAGGCAGTGTCTCCAGACTGCAACAAGAGAACTTTTAAGTTGAAGAGGGGTGGTAAATAGTACCTCAAATAAAGTGAACATGTGGAGCTGTGAGGTTTCATTTTGAAATGAAACTGTTCAGCCTTCAAATCAAGGCTGCATGCCAGAAGGTTCATATAATCAAGAGTCACAAGCAAGTCCATAAGAGGAAAGTCTTTTATAGCTTCATTTCTGAGAGATGCAGAATTCATGTTTCCCATCTCTGACTCCAGCATACTTGCTGAGACACTTGAGAAGACAAGTTTCTGTCTGTTGGGGTCTTCTCAGCATTGGAGACTTTACATTCTTGCCCTTCTTTTCCTCGCCCCAGACATGAAACAAAGGCATCTCTGTCCCTGGGAGCAGTAGTGCCTTTGGATACTTTTCCTTTGTTGACATTCCCGTGCCCATCAGGACTCAAAGCTGAAGCAAGCCGCTTGCTTTCTTGGCATCCAGCTTCCCAGTTTTCTCGATACACTCTGTCGTAAGAGGGAGGTGGCACGTGAAACTTCACACCGGTTTGTAATACATAATTGATTGTCACAAGTATAGCTCATCTAATTGCATTGGGAAGGCTCCATTAGGCAGTGGTTAGGAGACCAGCTCTCTTCATACAGCTGGTGGTAGGTCTCTTTGTGTTCTTCCTGGGATCAGTTTCCTCCTTCAGACTTTTTTCTTGGAAGGATATGTAAATACATGGCTCCCCCTACTTTTGGTGGGAAGTGTAAACATTCATAAGACTTCGAGGTCACGCACTAAATTATTCCAGTTGCCATGCATCCAGTCTGGAAAAGGTTCTGGCTCCCATTCAAATATGAAAGAAAGAATTAGTTCTTAGCTAAATAATTCTCAGAACAGTTGGAGAGAGGATCCACACCCACATCTTTTCCTTCCTCTCTGACTGTGCCAATTATCTCTCCCTTTCCCTGGACAATTAAGGTCTTCACAGTGGTCTTACTGTCCTGTGCACTAGTAGCTACTGGACTGTGAGCAGGCAGTTTCAGATGGCTTGTTCCATCTTTGACATTGTAGCTCTGAGGAAAGACTGAGCCTCATCCTGGGCAGTCCAGGCCTTCTCCACTGACAGCATTCTCTGTACTTGTTTTGAGTGGTTGTTTATACATGTTACTAGAGAAATAAGTTTGGCAACAGGCAAACTTAGGTTTTCGACTCTTTAAGGAGTAAAATGTTGGATTTGAGCAAATACAACTGTGCTGTCACATTTGAATCCGGTGAAGTTCTTCTGTCTGGTGATGATCAGCAGCAGGAGTACTCTGTCATACTCCTGCTTTATTTTCTTCTTCTTTCTTTTGAAGGAAGCAAAAAATTAATGTTTCTAAGTCAGGGCTGTATAAACCGAATTTGAAATTAATGTCCGTATCAACGGCTGAAGGTCAAATGTGAATGCAGAGGTTCATACTGGAGGTGTGGCCTGGTCTGGTCTCCCTGGCACTGACACAGAGGGCTGACTCTCAGGCATGCCAGGAATTCCCTCGGGACTTACAGGCTGAAGCCTCACTTGAAGCAAATGAATGTGCTGCTCGAATGTGCTGTTCATTGCCCCACTGCAGAGGCATGCAGTATGTCAGCACCTCAAGTCATAGTTCAGTATTTCAGCAAGCTCCTAAAACCTTCTAAAACATGCCTTGGTGAAACTTAGGTGAACAGAATGGGGCTTGTCAGCACAGAAGTTAATGCACAATTACAACCTACAAAACGTTATCAAAGAAGATGTCGGTGTCTGGAGTCTTTGATTCCAAGTTGCAATATTTTCATTATAATTTCCGTAAGTATTTTTTGAGCTGTATGTAAGGAAATGGCTTATATTTCCTGGTCTTTCTGTACTCATAGAACTGTACTTTGAGGTCTGTCTCTGGTTGCCTTTGTTCTTTTTTAGAATACCAGCCCTTAAAGTGAAGGTACTTGAATGGGCATGGAGAAATGACAATTACCTAAATGTGGCCAAGATTTGCAACAAATAAATCATTAATGTGTGGAAAAGTTTGAAGAAAACTGCATATATGTTTCTGGGTTTTTCAAGAGTTTGGCTGAAGGAAACTGCATTTAAGTTGTCCATTTTTGGCTCAAGATATATAAGTAAAGAAATAATATTGTCTGGAGACAAAAGAAATTATGAGATAGCAAGAGGGCAGAATAGGTTTTGTGTTGGGACACACACATTTTATGCTTGCTATACATAAAAATGTGAAGTGTTTACACTAGGCAAATATGCAAGCTTTACAAACATAGGTGGCACTTACATGTTTTCTCTTGCTTGTATTTATGCAGTGTTCATGCTACTTGAACATGATGAATATATTCATCCCAGCACAGTGTCTGGGTAAGCCAGCTCTGGAGATGCCTAGCTTTGAACAGTGTGGACCTGAGCAGGGTTAGATGTAACTTAAGATTTGCTGATTAAAGAAAACTCTTCCAAGAACCTAGTATTTCTTTATTTGGCAAAGTAAATTATCACTGTTGTTATTAGTAATAATTCACAACTGCATCACTGCAAGAAACACTGAATTACAATCCTATATCTTATTGTTATTAGCGTTTGTACAAAATCACTGTAGGAAATGTGATAAATTACACAAAAGGGCTATTAAGTTGCAATTCTACTGCCTTTGCTCCTGCAGTTGGTATTCAGGAGTAAGCCTATCCTTCCTTACAAGCTTATCCCTTCTTACCCCTTCCTCCCACAGGGACATGCCTGATCCAGAGACCTGTGGTCTCTCCCCATGGGGGCTCCCAGTGGGCTTGTGCTCACAAGTCAGCATCACTTCTGCCTGCAGGTGCCCTTGCTCTTGCTCTTAGTACATCCTCACTACCTTCATTCTTCACCTAATTTGATGCCCTCTTCATATTTTTTTTATTTTCCAAGTTTTTACCACCCTTGCACCTCCTTTTCACTGCCTGTACTCCTCCTCAATAAACAACCTACTCTTAGTTTCTTTTTCCTGATTGGTCCATTTTTTTTACACTCAAAAGTTGGTGTTTCTGACACTATTACCTAGGTGATTTTTTCTCTAATGTGGTATTACCATTACAGTTGGCTGAATGAGACAGCCTTGCCTCCAAGGGCTGCCTTTTGACCCTGTGGGTCTCGCTGGGAACATTTATGTTACACATTTCTGGACAGAATTACCATACTTTTGGTTTGATTCTCCAACCTAAGTCTAATTAAGCAACGCCTCACCTTATGCACAGAAAGCTTGCACACCAGTGCAATGGTATAACTTGTTTTGTGTTTGCACCATATGTCTGCTCTTAAATAATGTTCTTCACGCTCGGTGCTCCCATCAAAGGGTGTAGCTACCTGTGAGGGTGAGACTTGGACACTTAGCATAGGATTCATCTCATGTGAAGCTGGACATCGGCTCTGTAGACACATCTCAACCAGTTACCCGAGTGTACATTTCTAATCTCCTTACCCTTCCACGATGAGATTTAGCTCTGGTATTTGAAATAGATCTGAGGAGAGTCTGTGGGTGATTTAAAATAGCAGCCAGATGTTGTGCCTATGTTGCATCAATCTTAAATTAGTCTTTAAACCCCATTTCTGGACTCTGCCTAGACTCCGGGCTTTTTAGAGATTAGTGGAATTATGCATCATCCAAAACATGAGAAAGACTGAGGACTGAACACCTTCTCAGCAGACACCTTCATAATTGAGGGCCAGTTCATCCAGCTTGATTACACAAATCCTAGAATATCATTCTGGTGCAGGCACACTTTTCTTCATTTAACTGCATACTGAGAAAATCAGGAGATCCATCTCCCCATCCTTACACTTCTATAGGGGGTGGATCTCTCTATGTAAGGTAGTCACCTCTGCCCACCTTCATGGTTGAAGGAAAGCAGTAGGTGCTTTCAGGGAGAGATGTAGTCAATTAGTTTAAATGCCAGTATAAGGATGGAATTAATTATGTCCTAGATCTGACTGTTTTCACCACTGACCAAAAAGGCTCCTGCTCAGATCAAAACAACTACCTTAGGTTGTCACCATTAGTGTTATGTTCCCAGAAATATCTTTTCCTCAGTACATCAGTAGCTGAGCACCTCGAAGTACATTGCTAAATTTGAAACTTTAAGCCTTTTTGCATTCTGATTATTGACTGATATATGTCAGTTTGATTTCCCCTCATCTCAATTGTGTGCCTGTCAGTATAGTTGTTTTTGACAAAGCTCTACAAGAATCCTTAACAGACTTACTTTTGAACATTACAAGCTTGTAAAACATAATGTTTTAGACTGTAACCCCCAATAATGTAAGATCAAACAACAGTGCAATGATCTTCAAGAAATTATAAATATTCTAGATAGTGGAAGATAGTATAAAATGCTACATGTGACAAAAGCTCCCAGAGTTGAAAAGTTGAAAGTAGCAGTTGAAAAATGAAGAGGTGGAGATTAGGTAATAAGGAAAACCCAAGTATAATCAATAAGAGGTATGTTACTGCTGGTCTCAAATGCTTTCCCTTTGTGTTCCCAACTTTTGGAGACTCTTCCAGATTTTTCTTTTCATTATCTGCAGAATCTGTGTGCATAAAAGGGTACAAAATGAGAAAATAATGAAAAAAAAAGAAGCTTCCTAAAATTGTGGAAGAAAACAATTGTGTCCCCATATTAGCTGCTGGTATTGTTACAGCATGCAAATTAAAATGTTGGATGGTGGATAGTACACAAACAATGGACCTTGAACTTCCATTTGAAATAAACATTAGCAGCCTCCTCCATTTTTTTTTACAAGTGCACAAATATCTCGCCATAGTTCTGAATCATTGTCTGTTTTCTCCTTGACAACAGTTTACCAAATTTAGAGTCACTCTGCTAATTAAAGAAATAAACTTACTGTTCTCATTATTTTTTTCTCAGTAGGCAAAACTGAAAACTCACATGATCAAATTACTGTATCTGTATGTTTCTCTTAGGCTGGGATATGCTGTTGTTTACAGCGCCAACAAAAAAAGATTCTGAAAGTTCAAAATTGATTGTTACCAATGGCAGCACTGCTTAGCACACTGCTCCTTAATGGATCCTCCAGAGGAATATGATCACACAGGCCACACACCTGCATGGCATCCATAAAAATTAATAGAACTATTCTCAATTTCAGAAAAGGAACTCAGGGAGAAACTCTGTAAAATGAAGGATACTGAGAAAAAGATGCTACATCTGCAAATAGGTTAATAAGAAATAAACCCCATGGAAATAGTGAGTTTGTGATCATCCAGATACTTAACTAAAAAATGGACCAACCTGAGCAAACTGCTGGAGTTTATAAAATTGTCTTAATATTTCCTCTAAACCATAGCTTAAAAAAAAAGCAGAATCCATAACATGATATAGAACTTTGCATCCATGAAATAATTTCCTGAATAAAAACATAACTTATATATAGGTCAGGGCATGGTTTCAGTTTGGTGGACTGCTTTTATCAGTATGAAAACCCTACCTCTTCCATTAAACATAAGAATTAAATACAAAGGTGAAACAAAAGTATTCTAATATATAAAAGTACTTTAGGTAAAGACATGAACCTTCTCATGAAAAGCAAAATAACTCAATTTGGGAGCTTTGTATTGCTGTGTGTCGTAAGATTAAGAGCCTGCTGTACAAATACGACCAAGGCAGGACTTAGGCAATGCTTGGTGCCTGCTCCATTCCTCTTACTCATTTGACTAACAGGGAGGTATCCAAATCCCAGAGCTGTGTTTTCAGGTAGTGTAAAGGCAGAAGTGGATACCTGAGCAATGTGAGCCAAAAACCTCAGGTGCTGAGTAGAGGATTGCTTAGAGCTACATGAAAAATTCTAAGCGTGGCAGCTTTGGTCCCCTCTCTGTGTTTTAGCTCCTTAAGTCAGCGCTAGAGGCAGGAATGGCAACATCACAGTCTATGAAACAGCATAGCAGAGTGCCCATCCTGTTTTGGAGGTTTGTTTATACCCCTTTCACCTCCCTTTCAAGGGATGATGTGCTCAAGCTACGAAGGAGGCAGAAAAGTGAAGGCACTATTTGATTTAGGCAAGAGGGGAGCAAGTGACATAAAGCCTGACTCTGTACCCTACAGCTGGGTTGCCTTGAGGTTTCATCTAAGGAGCAGTGCATGTGAAATGCCCTGAATGAGGGGCTCTGGTTTCCTGTAGCCACTAGACTCAGTCCTTCTCTCTTTTTCTTCTGACTGTATTAGTTACTCACTGTGGGCCAAGGCAGGTTCAGAAATAGTGATGAGGAATCCCTTCCTCCTTTCCCAGATTACTTACTAGGCTGCTGGGTCATTTTCAGTTCATAACCCTGGGCTTAGGTGGGCTGCAGGCTGGTCTTCACAATATTCCAAATCATTAAGTTACATTTATAAAAATCACACCACAGCATGCACAGCATCTCTGCTGTTCAGGTTTCTGAACGAGACTGACTGTGGCTGCTGCATTCTCTGCAGGCACTTGCATGGAATATAATCTGAGTTTGCCTGCCTGTTGAAGTCCATCCAAGGATTTGTGTGGAGTGGTGCATACTTTGTGATCCATACATTTGTGGCCCAGGTCAAGGTTCTGGTCAGGCAGGAGAGATGTAACTGAAGACATTTACTTAAGCTGGGAGTAACTTCTAAACCACAGTGGTTGACTGCTAGCAAATTTTATGTTCCTCCAGAATTGGCAGCCATAGAAGAGGAGAAAGCAGGAGTTTGGCTCATGATTCTGAACATGATACCTACATCTTCCTTTATGTCCACTAATAAATATTTCCAAATACAGCAACCATTTAGAGCATGCATAGAAAGATGTGCTGCATTGTGACCTAGGACTTAGTCCATGTCCCTAAAGAATCCAAGCAGCTGCACTTCTGTGATACGATATCTATTGCATGTGTCAAAGATATGTGAGATACTGCTCAGCATCAAGCTGCGATGTTTTGAAAATGCAGAAGGAAATAAATGAAGTAATATTGTATTTCTTGATGCTGATCTCCAAGAACTGGACAGCCACTCATAGCTGCTTCTAAGCATAGATTAAAGAGGTTTCAACTGTAAGTGCTAGATCTGATCCTGGTCTTTGCTTTAGCACTTCGCAGCAAGTCTGCTAATCAAAGCTTATTGTGCTGTTTCAGATATTCTAGCTGATACCTTTTAACTTTTGTGTTATGTGTGTTCTGATTTGCAGGGTGGAAAGAAATACACAGGACCATGTGGAGGCAGAGACTGCAGTGGAGGATGTCAGTGTTTCCCTGAAAAAGGAAGCCGTGTAAGTAACATTTTTTTTCCTGTAAAATGTTCTTGATGGTACAAGTTCGATGCTATATAATTTGCTCTATATGGACTTGCATTAGACTGCTAAGAGTATTATAACAATTATTCTTTTTCAGGAAAAAGTTACTGTTGTTTCATCTTACTTTCTCACAAGCTCGTAGATTTGAATACTTTGTTATGAATACCTTGTTGTGATATGTAGCAGGACCTTGTCTCAAAGATGAGGGCCAAGGGGCCTGACAGCCGTGATGGCCTGTAGCCACTAGACTTAGTCCTTCTCTCTTTTTCTTCTGACTGTATTAGTTACTCACTGTGGGCCAAGGCAGGTTCAGAAATAGTGATGAGGATCAGATCAGAATGATTAAAAGATACCACATACATGCATGGGATACATATATTTGATGAATTTAGCAGTCTTTTCCAACCTAAATTATTCAATAATTCTATGATTCTATGTGATTTCCAGTAAAGCAAGAGGGAACCATGCCTGCAAAACCTGAAATCCCTGCTGAAAGGGAACTGCTTAGAACTTCTGGCATTATATTGTGGCTGATAGTCTGTTCTTTGTTTTGGGGACTAGTGAGGAATGAGGCAGAGGAAAGGAGATGGGGTGGAGGGGATTAGCCACCTGCCACAAAGAGCACTGAGAAACAGGGCAGTTCCTATCCTGTATGGCTTGGAGCCCTGGATGGCAGGCTCCTTCTGTACAGCTTGGTCTTGTGCAGCTGAGACAGTGACTCAGCCTTCTCCATCCACCCATCTCTAAGAATAGGTCAGGCAAGAGATGTGATGGCAGGTCATGTGTTTGTTCTGCTATCACAAACCTCATAAGATTTTTCATTTCTCTGCCTTCCCTCCACACAGCCAGCTATCAGTTCCCATTCCCATTGCATTCCTCAAGCTTGACTCCACGTCTGAGTGGAGGGAGAGGTGGTAGGAAAGTCACAGTGTAGGTGGGAGGCAAGGAACACTCTTGTTTACAGCAGAAGTCCTGATGTCTCCATGGAAGTCAGATGATCCTGGGGTTACCATGCCATGGGGACTGTAATGGTTATACTCCCCTGGCCTGACCAGGAGCTGCTCATGATCTGCTTTCCATTACAATAACCCAATGACAAGCTGATGAAGCTGAGGACAAACAAGCCCCCCCCGAGACACAGCTTCCCATGGGAGTCCCTCCAGCTGTTACTGCCTTACCCTCATCATCCAGCACATTAAGTTTGGCAAGTGCCTCCTGCCACTTCCCACTTTTGACTGAAAATCAGAAACTGATGCTGTAAGATGCTCACTAGAGTTCATGAAAATATCTGTTGCAAAACTACCAGCTTTTGTGACTGAAATGTTTTTCATGCTTCTTATTGACTGAATGACCTTGAATTTCAAGTTGCCAAATGTGAAAGAAAAAAGAGATAGTTAAACAAAACTAACTTCATAGATTAGAAAAGCTGAAAATGTGAAAATACCACGGTAGAGAAGCAGTCAGGTGCCACTGACAAGAAGCTCCCTCTGAGTTGCTTACTATCTAGATTGGGAAGTGAGGACAGATTTTATGTACTTGTTCACCACTCTCGGTTTTACCTCAGGGAAGTAAGTAACTCCACTTATTAATGAGGTTGGATTCCTTTTAAATAGATACTCAAAAAGAGAAAAACGGTATACTACAAAACATAAATTATATTTTTCTGCTTGTGGTTAATTGTGCAAGATGTGAAAAAGTATTGGAAAAAGGCATTTACAGAATTTTACACTCCAAAAATTGTATTTTATCTCTGTATTTTACCTCTCTGAAATGATACACCTCATTCTGATTTAGCACACGCTGCCTGTATTTTGTGTCTGCTGATCTCTTCAGATGTCACAACCGCTGTTGAACATCTGGTTTAAGGAACAAGATTGGCCTTTGGAGTCTAGTCGAATTTGGCATAGCTTCTGGTCTCATGCTAATCCTCAATGGGAATATTTATTTTCACAAAACCTCTGTATAATCTGGCACGACACACGTTTTCTGTTCGAGGTGACTCATTGCATGCACAATGGACGTATTGCGTGTTTGCACTTGTAAGAGTGCCTGAAGCAGTGTGTCAGAGCCTGCTTCTGCTGTGACTCTCCATGCCAGGTGCCACAGAGCTGTCACTTGCAGGGCACCTGGAACTCAGGTAGGAGCAGCACTGTAAGGGTCTGCAGCCAGTTGTCAGCCCTGCCATCCTCTGGAAGTTCACCCTCTGTTTGTGACAGCTCTCAAAACCAGGCAAATTAAAAACATTTCCCCTGGATTGCTGCTACTGAATGCCCATCAGCAGCTGTTGAATGAAGTGAATTCACCAAAGTGGTAAACACAATTGCAAACTATGAAACGAGTAAAGGTCGGAAGAAATGCCTTCTCTTTATCTATATATGCTTCTACTTCATTTGTTGTCATTGCTTCAGTTGTACTCTTAAGATACAGCATTTAAGGAAAGATGCTTATCTTTATTTGTTCTTAATCCAGTAACTTGTTTTTAAAAAAGCACTTTTTGTAAAATATGCCCACTGATACCTCCTGGGAGTCTGTGTGAGAGACAGAGAGAGGCACTGTCCAGATGTGTGAAGATTCATCCAGGCTTTGGTTATTTGTGCCAGGTTTCCAGGTGCAGGACAGCTGGAAGCCTTGTGCTTCAGTCTACACTGCTTTTGGTTCAGGACTGGTAAGGATAGGCACAAAGGCACAGGAAAGTTGAATCCTGCTTCACATGGGCAGTTTCTAGGGGCAAAAGCCAGCCTAGCACAAATCAATGCATCCACCTAGCAGGCCTACTGGAAAGAGGTATGTGGTTTTAGGTTTTCTTCCACTCTATTTTGGCTGGGCTCAACCCTGCAACTTTCACTGGGCTCAGACACAGCTAAAATCCAGTGCGGACAGAAAAATAAAACAGCAGAAGCATCCTCTGCCCACTGTAGTGGTGGGGGAGCTGATGCAGCTAAGCAAAGGCAGCATCTAGCCAGCCACCTCCTGCCTCTCATCCAAGCTGCTCCCAGCCAGGGCTACGAGGACACCTGCAAATGGCACTTTCTTCTTCATTCCCAAAAGGAAAGCTAGTCAAATCCTAATGTTCAGAGAATCAGGACATTGCTGGTAACTGTGCTTGCAATTCACAGCAAATGCTGAGTTGTTTCTTGGAGAAGTTTCTCGAAAGAAATATTTCTTTGGGCCATACACGATCCCCTTGAAGTTCCCACCTCCAGTCCTGCTTTGTGTTCACATCTTCAGAGTAGAAAGAGTAAAGAGAATTTCTTCTGTGAGCTGGTTTGGGGTTTTTTTCCCAGTCTTTAATGACACTCTAGTCTTTGTTCTTTTTCTGCAGCCTACTTACCTTCCAGTTGTATTTACTGTTGGCTGGTTACAAATATCCAGTCTATCTAACCGTACCTTGCATCTAGGTAGATGGTTGGAGCTGGGGCTGCAGGAGCCAAGCTTGGGAACCAGCCTCAGCCTCCTAAATTATTCTCACAGCTGGCAAAAAGCTCAGTGGAGTTACAGTGCAAATCAAAGCTCCTGAAGTGGTGTTCAAATCCACATGACAAGAAACCATACTATAAGCCTCAGTGGAGGACACAGAGTGAGAAGGCAGAGGAAAGACAACAGACTCATCTTCTCCCTGAGACAGATTATTCTTCTAATTTTCTTCTAAGGCAACTCCTAAATTGTTCTCCTACGACAACAGACTCACCCTTTCCCTAAGGTACATTTGGAGAACATAATGTAAGGAGTACACAAATGCCTGGGTAAGAGGGAAAAGAGTAAAGGGAAACACTGATATGGTATTGAAATTCTGTTTTGAATTACGTGGAAAGCCTGGATTAAAGGGACAAAAAAAAAAAAACAACCAAAAAAACAAAACAAACAAACAAACAAAATTTAAAACATCTGGTTTTCTTTCTTCTTCCTCTAGATTTTTATTGCAACTCCTAAAATCTTGAGATTTATAGCTCTTTTCAAACATTGCCTAGAAAACAATATACGTGCCTTAAAATTTGTTAAACATTAATGCACTTATGTAGGAAACGATAACTCCATTCAGTACAATGGCCAACTGTTTGACCTATTGAAGTTCATAATCAGCCTCACTTCATAACCAACCTAGAAGGCTTTATAGAAAGTGGAAGTGAGTAGAAATGTTTTTGATCTTTCTATAGAGTGAGAAATTGCACTCTTTTGAAATCTTGCTTTGTACTTTCCAAGTCAAGCGTCTAACAGTGCTCAAGCCATTTAGCCATTGTTTTTGCAAGGGGCTGGAATGATGGAAACTGAAATCAAAAGACAGCTTTGTGTCCCCCCATAAAGGCCACTTTTTGGGAATGCCCAAACATTCCTTTTTAACTGAGACTGACATGAGGGCTCACTAGAACTATTTTACAGACTTCTGTTATACTGCTTTCACTATTGCAGTGGCCAAGGGTAAGCTATTACCAGTACCTATAATTACTTCTGTCTGCTTTTAGATGCTATACAGTTGGGAAATCTAGTGTCTGATATTTACTTGGAAGCATTTTCCATACAAGTTTAAGTCTTAACACATGGGCTAGATCTAGATGTGTTTCTTCATAATTAAAAAAACAAACAACAACAAAATAGGACACATAAATATTCTGCAATCAACTCCATTGTTATATCTTAGGGAAATGTTTAAATCCAATAAAATAATTTTATCAACTGTAAGTGTAATTCTTGTATATGACAATTAACTTCCAAGCTGGTATAATGGCAGTAGCTCCTTGTAACAATCTGTTGGTATAACCTGCTATAACTGATGAAATCTGATATTTACTTTTTTTTTTTTTTTTTCCCTCCACGAAGTAATAACATTAGAAGCATCTTCTCAGTTATTTATCTAGCTCACTACTCTGTTCCCAGCAGTGGTAGTAAGAGATGCTATTTATGGGGAGCACAGAGTTCTGGCAGTTTTCTGCAATCCATTCACTTTTACCCAAGATAACCTAATTTATACGTTCCTTCAGTACCTATGTTTCATCCTGAATTTGTGTAATCCTTTTTTGAAGCTACTGTAACTGTGTGTCTTTACAACCTCCAGTGGCACTACTTAAACAATATAAATTATATAAATCACTGTCTGACCTGTTCTAAGCAAAGCTCCCTCTGGTTTCATCAAATACACCCTCTTTCTAGTACTGTGAAATCTGGAGTAGCTCTGTGTTTGGGTTACTCACTGCTTCCCTAATTTTGTAAATCTCACTTACATTCCCTCTCAGTTTTCTCTTGTCCAAAAGGACAAGTCACAGCCTTTTTAGGTTCTGTTTTGAAGGTGACACTCCAGCCCTTAGTCCCTTTGCTCTGCTCTCTCTTCTGTGAGAGACCAGAACTGTCCCCATCCAGTTTGGTGGGGTCCTTCTGGTCTCCAGCATGGGAGATCACCAGATCGCCCCATTCCTCATCACCAGCATCACATTTAACAGCCTAAGAGAGATTAGTATCATCTATGGACTCAGATGTTTCACAGTTCAGTCCCTTCTGTAGATCACTGTTGAAATCTTTGCAAAAACCAGTTACAGCACACGTCTGAGAGGACCCACTGCTCTTATGTCTCCATCTGGAAATGTGACCATCAGGTAATATTCTTTTCTTCCCATCCTTTTACAGCCTTCAGTCCATAAGAGTCTCATACAACCCCACAAGAATTTATTTTAAAAGCTTCGGTGAGGCATTTCATAAAAACAGTTTTGAAAATCCAAATATATTATAATCACTAAGGCTTGCTTTACCATGCTTATCCTTGTGCTCACTTATTGTGTTCCTTAAGGTGGACTACTGCCTTGCCAAGCAGGAAAGTCAAATAAACGGGCCCAGAGTTCTCAAGGTCTCCTCTTGAGCCCCTTTTCCACATGGAAGCTTGGTTGGCACCAGCCCACTGGTGCAGGGGAGTTCTTAATGTTGGGTTACACACTTTGGCCAGCAGCTCTGCAGTTTCACACTTGAGTACCTTCAGAAGTCATGGGTGAATGTCCCCACTCGTGGTCACTTAGTAACCCCTGCCTTACCTGTTTTACCTATGACTTCATATTTATCTGAAATTATTCTGTCTCAAGGAATAGCTTGGATTTGGGACCTTCTCAAACACCTTCGGCAGTAAGAGACCTCTGCAGAGAAGTCATTTAAGTTTCTCTGCTATGGCCTTATTATCCCTGAGTGCCCCTTATGAGCCCTTGGTATTTCCCTTGACGGCTTCTTGTTTTCCTTTAAACGACTTTTTGCTATCAGCTTGGTTATCTTCTGCAATTTTTTTTTACTCATTTTCAGCCATCCAAGTTGCCATTTACTCTTGATCTGTTTTTTATGGGCTTTCCTGTTCATTTCAGCAATTTTTCAAATGCCAACCCTTTTGCCTACAACAGCCTCCATACCTTTTTTTATGAGCTGTGCAGGGTTTTTATTGAACCATTTTACTTTCTTTTTGATATGTGACACATAGTTTACTGGGACTTTTAACACAGTGTTTTTG
This sequence comes from Machaerirhynchus nigripectus, assembly GCA_013397975.1. Lineage (NCBI taxonomy): Eukaryota > Metazoa > Chordata > Aves > Passeriformes > Dicruridae > Machaerirhynchus > Machaerirhynchus nigripectus. The sequence continues at coordinate 899,618 of VZRQ01005208.1, read as the reverse complement.
AAAAGCCTCCAGGTTGCTTTAGGCTTCTTGCCTTTTTGACTGCTTTTTCAGGCTTTTAATATTTTTTGTGATTTTTATGTATTTCCCCTTCTTGAAACTGGATATCTGTGTGATGTATTTGTTTAGCTTACTTCATCTCGCTGCACTACAGCATTAAGTTCAGTTTATTTTGAAGCTCTTGAAAAGCAGTTCTCCCAATAGTACCTCTTGAAGTAGGTCCTGTGCAGCACTTGGGACTAAACCCAGAGCAGCATCCTTTCTTATGGGTCTCAGTGTTTACCATCCTAAGAAAAAGTCAGTTGGTCGGTCCAAAACTTTTATTTCCTTATCACATCTGGATGAGGCATCGTGCCTGACAGTATATGGGTAGGTGGAATTGGCCAGTATTGCTACCTGACCTAGTTGTGCAGCTTCTCTGATTTCACTGAGTATTTAATGATTGGTGTCTTTAACAGAGGAATCCTAAATACAAACCAAGTCTTACCTTTCTGTTATTTCCACCCACAAGGACTCCCTAATGTTCCCCTCTGCCCTGAGTATTTTTTTTCTGTAACACTTTGTTGTAGCCTTCAAATACTGTGCCATTGCCCTGGCTGTATCTCATTTTCTATCATCCCTGTAAAGTACACAGACTAGTATAGTAACTCTGTGTACCACGATTATCCTCCTTTCACCAGCATGAGATGCCTTTTATGTCAGGGTTGTCACTTTTTGCCAGGCAGTGTAATTCCATAATCCTATTTTGTAGATTTCTAGCATTGCTGTAGAAGAATTTAAAACTTTTGACCATCTGTTGCAAGCACCAGTCAAGTGGAATTGTAAATGGTGTTATTTACCTTACCTGTTCCATGGAGTTGGCAAGAGCTTCAGTCTCCCACACAGCTGCTTTGAGTTAACCCCCTTGGACACCCCTGTTCTACTTTTCCTCACCAGGGATATAATATAGATTGTGACCACTGGTCACACTGGTCACCACTCCTGTCTACCAGACTAAATACCTATCTGGACATCTCATGGGCTCTGCTCTGATTGCACTCAGTAGGCCTTTCAGTCCTCTCACCTGTTCCAAATCCAGGTCTCTCTGTCAAATCATCAGACCTCCCACTGCCGTCACCTGCTTTGTGCTCTCCTGGAAGATTCACTCTGTTCCAGGAGTATCCTCACATCACATTATAGTCAGCTAGAGGTTAGAGTTTATCAGATTTGATCCCTTATTCCAGGTTGATTATACCCCTTCCCTCTGACTGACAACCCCTAAGTACTCGTTGGATCAGCATCAAGGTTTTGTGGGATTTTTTTTGGTCAACAAGACAGAAATGGTGTGGAAAATGTCCTATTTGCTCTCCAGTGTTTGCTATATACAAAGCTTTGGGAGTGAACTTGATCCTGTATCTTCTGAAGTATTGCCAGATTCTGCAGCAGAATGGATATAAGTACTAAAAATTGGTGCTCCAAAATTTCACATTGCTTCATAGACCAAGGATAAGTCTCTGGAAATTTCCAGGAGGAAGAGCTGCCCTCTGACGGAAGGTATTTGTAGGAGGTGTTTGTAATGGCAACAGATTTAAAAGTAAAGTGCCTATGGTGTTAATGAGCACTATACATGGGACAGGATCACACTCTTCGTTATTTCAATGCTGTAATCAAGTCTGGTGTGGCACTTCAAGATTTAATTTTCTGTTTTCTCTAGTTAAGGTAATAGAGGAGAGCAGCTCCATCGGCAAAAGACAGGGAAAAAAACGTGTTACTGTAAAATCTGTTGGACAGTGTGACACTAAATTCTGCTTTCAGATACATGAATACAGTTTTCTTTTGCACATGTGTTTGAGGGTGGTTTCAGATGCACACTTTTGTTTTGTTTATACATTTAAAACTCAGCCTTACGAGGTCTTGCCAGCATAGACAAATGCCTGAAGTCTTGATATTGTTCCATAGGCATCTAAATCTTGGGTATAAGGCTTAATTGCATGAACTGTTAGCAGTAAATAGGCCCAAAATCTTCGGAGTTCACTCGCAAAGGCAGGCAGTGTACAGGTTTGCTTGACAGAACTTGAACTTGTGTCAGTCTGAAACTTGATACCTAGTTTATGACCTAATGCTTTATTTAATGAACGTTGCTTAACCTGGACTACAATGACTATTAATCAACCATGTAGTGGGATAGTTATGTTGGTTGCTAATTGCTGTCCTTTAGTACGTTTGTCTTGACATTTTTTGAGTGAAATATGCGTGTTTCCTTTTTTTTTTTTTTAATGATCTGTTTATACATGTTTAATCAACATCAGAGATCTTTTTGAGCTGGTGGACAGAGATTAGATAACATTCCCATGAGCAAGAAGCTCCTCCTCCCATATGCATTCTGCACAAAATCTGAGATTTGGGAAGTCAGTGAAAGGTCTTCCTCAGAATCTGTTTCAAATTAAAAATGCAAGATATATTAAAAGACAAAGCAGGGTGTTTTGTTTCAGTACATGCAGGAGTGCATTAAATGTTCACACAAAAATCACTTTCATTTGTAAATATTCAGAATATTGTAAAGAATGTTTAAAAGATAAAATAAAATCAAATGGAGACTTTCTCACAAATCAAACAAAATACGTATTGACCAAAAATGATTTTTTCACTCCTTGTTATCCTCTTGTTCTTTTGCAGAACATTTCTGCTTCAGCCAGATATGAAACATTGTTTGATTCCATAAGTAACATATAGAAATTTTATTTATTTGTAATCTAAAGGACTACACATTTTGTTAAGCCCGTCCCATGCTAGCTATTTGCATTCCCTGCCTTTTGCTCCATCCCTGAAAGCAAAATCCCTTCAAAACCTTTTCAAATCAACTGTACAGAAGAGAAAAAGAATGAACTTAAATGAAAGGTAGTCAAAGAGATACATTCACCTTTATATTTCCTTTTTCAGTGTAATAATTTTAACTTTCCTGGACTGACATACATTATCTCCAGCAAAATTAGTGCAAGTTAAGCAGCATGCATACAGATACTACACTTTCCTTCTAAAGCCCAAGGTTAGACCTGTGCAGATACTTCTCCTATGACCTTGCATCAGAAACCTTTGCAATCTCAGCTGGTGTGATGAGAAAACAATTCAATGGCATTGGAAAAAGCTCAAGAATTAGTGTCATCAATCAAAATGAATACCAAGGTTGCAGTTCAAACAAACTTATGACCGAAGTCAATATGCTGAATTAACTATATTCAATGTAGCTTCAGCTCTTCCATTTGAAATTACACCATCTGATGCCTTTTGCATTACCTATGCAATCTGTTGATTTAGGGGCTTGTTACACTCATTGAAAAAACAAACCTTACGGCGGTTTGCTAATAAATTGAGAAGGTATTTCACTGATACTTTAGAAATTTATTTTGAGGGCAGCATTTTTAAGAGTGTATTTGAACCAGTGCATATCACAAATTTGAATGAGAGATGGAGAGAAATGCAAGCAAAATCACAGTAAGGAATCAAGAACCATTTTATTTTAGAAAATAAAACAAGATTTAAAATTTAACTCTAGAAAATTTAACTCTGGTGAAGAAATAATAGAAAGAAAACTTGTTGAAGATGAATAGTGCAAAGTTAACTTTGGTGATAATAGCCAATGCTGGGATAAGAACCCTTTGTATGCAATTCATAATCATTTAAATATATTGCCATACCTTTTTTCTTGAATTTTTTTTTTTATCCTTCCTGTCTTCCTATGAAATCCTGCAAGTACATTTTACCTCATTTAGAAAATAAGTACCTGAAGTTAGGGAATGTCATGAGTGTCTACTCATCTGTCACCTTTCCACTCATTCTGGTCAATAGTGTCTGCACAGCACATCCTCCTGTACGTATGACGTCAGCTCAGTTGGGTAAAATTTTCCCACCATGGGATGCTCATAGTGCCGAGGGTTTGATCCCGGGATGGGCCATTCACTTAAGAGTTGGACTGGATGATCCTTATGGGTCCCTTCCAACTCAGAATATTCTGTGATTCTGTGTCATTGATCTTTTTGTTTGGTTTTCACATATGAATTACTCTTCATTAAAGAAAATAAATGTACTGTCAGGATTGTTTTCAGAAAAATGTGTTGTCCATTTGGGTAGACCTTCAGGCTTTTACTTCTAGCAGTCAGCCATACAACTACTGCACAAAGATATTATTTGTGCTTTCAGCCAAGTTTTGCATTTTCTGCTTACTGTGAGCAGGAGTTTAAAGATAGAGCAGCGGGTGGATGATGGTTTTACTCTGTGACTGGGTAGCTCACAAAGGCATCCAAGAGGGATAATCCAGGTCATCCTTTAGCACTTAAATTATACTCGAGAGATTGTAAATGTTTCTCATGACATATGTCTGAGGCTTTACAAATTTCTCAGATGGTGCTTGTTTCTATTTTCTGTATTTTTGTCACATGGGAGCAAGTAACATTGACCCATTTTCCTTTTGTCTGCTTTGCTAAGTACCAAACTATTAGTGGAATCCTTTGAGTCTGACCTGGAGAGACCAGGAATGTGGGAATGGGCAGGCTGTCATCTCAAACAGTATCTGCCGAGGCAGACTGAGCCTGTTCTCAGCATTTTCTTACTGACACTTGAGAAAATAAATGTTCTTTATTAACCTCAGTTTGTACATAAAGTTTCCAAATCATCTTCAGTGTCTTTGCATAAGGAACCAGATTGTTGAAGTATACCTAAGTGTTTCCATTACATTTATCTGGAAAAGGATGACAAACATTGAAGTATCTTACAATGACCGTTAGGTATAAGCTTTGTGAGAATGCGGAAAGAAGATCTTGAAGGATAAAAGTCTGTGTTTTAGGCACAGAGAACAGTTATAGACAATGAATAAAGCTGCAAGCCCAAACAAATGAAGCATCCATGCAGCATGTTTTCTCCCACAAGCTAAAACTATTTTTGTATGAAAAGACTGTATTAGTCTGTCAAATTCCTTTCTGTCTACTGCTATCATAGATGCCCAGCAAAAAAAAAAAAAAGCACTTTGGTGTTTTTTGTGGTTTTGGTTTGGGTTTCTTCAGTATGGGTCATGGTCGTTCAATGAAATTGTGTGTCTAACTATTGCTTATCCTATTACTTAGCAAAACTAAGTTTTGTAAATACAGTAATACTGGTTAAAGATATGTTATTAGCCTTTATAAACTTGTTTAAAGCAGGTTTATTTGTCCCCGAGATTGATGGCAAAGTCTAGCATAGGTGTAAGAGCAAAAAAGAAAGTTGTACTTGCTATCCTCTCCAGTACACGTTGTTTCACTCCACTCAGAGTATACCAACCTGTATAGTCTTTCTGTCCAGTCAAATAAAGACTTAGATATGTCTGTATTGTTTCTTCTGATCCAAATACCCCTTTTTCTCTATAAATCACCTTTTGGCTGGTTTTCAGTTTCTAGATCCCCTACTTCTCTCTTTCTTTGATGCACTCCAAGGCATGAAACATCTTCTCCTTTTCCATTTCACCACCATTTGTCTGTTAAAGGCTTCCCACAAGGCACTTCCTTTCTTGATAACCTGGAAGAGGAATGAGAGAAGCTGGTTCTGAGATGAGCTCTCCCTCCTGCAGTGCAGGATGCCTGGTCTTCACAGCTGTCTGGGCTTGTCTGTGTTAGGATTGAGCTGCTTGGGCAGGAGCTGGTTGCATGTGGCTCTTTGTACGGTGACAAAAGCATTGCTAACACTTCCAGGTTTGTGGCAGAGGTAGCATCAGGCAGAGGGGCACAGGGACAGCTTCTTTCCAGTGGACAGGGACTCCAGCAGCAAAGGGCTCAAAGGCACCACATGACACTGTGGATGTTGGACCCATACATGTGCATTATTCCAGTACTTAATGAGGCTATGCACTGGCATGCAGATTTATGGATAAAATGTTTTTTCCACAGGAAACTCTTCAGTTCAAATATGACTGTGCTGCTGCTGCAGAGTATCCCTTACCGCTGTGAGACTAACCCCCTTTCCATTACAGAGCACACCCCTCCGTGCACTTCGCGCAGATATGCGGTGTAAAACTATCTTGCACCCTTTTTCACAGTTTTTACTTTACTTGATGTGTATTTGCTCGGAACTTCAGACCATGGGGCCATTCCCCCACCATCAGTGTGCCCTGTGGACAGGACAAGCTAGGTTGCATGAGCCCAATCTTGTCCTGCAACTCCCCGTCACAGAGCGAGGCTGCAGGATAGAGTAGGGGTGAGCTCCCTGTGTGACAAGGATGTTACTGTTGCTGTCCCCTGCAGCTCCTCATCCTTAGCCCCTGCCACTGGAGCAGAGGCAGAGATGAAAGGGCAGGCTGAGGACAGATCCGCTTGTTTTTCTTGTTGTTACAACACCTCACAAACCAAACTGCGGAGTTTGTGCTCTGTTGTGCTCTGCTGCCTCATACGTGGTGCTGCCAGTTTGGTCTTGACTGCCCTGTACAGACACAGGCACATAAAACTGCTCAGGATTGCCTGAGCCACAGCTCCCCATACAGGTCCTCTCTCAGCTGGCTTCTCTCCTTCAAACAGTTGCAGAGTTGGTTTTGCTAAATGACATGAGGTTATAATAAATCAAGTGAGAAGATTTGTGTTGTGCTGCCTACTGTATAGGAGAGGTCCATATGGTTTAATTACTTCCTCTGTACGTCAGATATATGTGTATAAAATCTCTGAAGTCATGTGTAACTGCCAAGATGCTATGGTGTGGTTTCAAACATCCGTGCAGTGAACTCTCAAATGCTGCAGATGTGCTATGAAATATAAATGTCAAATGGAAGGAGTCAGATTATCCAGTTAAATAACAGCATTAAAATTAGAGAAGTTGATGGAGAGATCCAGAATTCAGCACAACGGAGGGGGGGCGGAAAGACCAGACAACTTTCTCAACGGAGAAGAGAGTTTTATCATCAAAGGACATGGGAGAAAANCCCCCCGGAAAACAGCAGAGCAGCCTGAGGAGAGAAACCATGTCAAAGACAACCACTTAGTGAATTGTAAAGCCATCTGAAAAGTGTCATCACAAAATATATCTGCTGATACAGCTTTGGCCACCATAGAAAATTCTGCTTAAAAAATGAGCTGTTCCTGTGCCTTTAGGCAAAAATGCAGAGGAGGGTAAGTAGACCACGTAGACCTGTAGACCCAAGATCATGGATGGGTCCATGCACAGAGCCACAGTCAGTGTCTCAGCGGGGAGCTGCTCACCCCTGCATCTCTAGAGCTATTTTCTCAGGGCCTGTTAGGCATGTAGAGGCATATTTTCAATCTGGTACAATGGCTCAAGCATCTCTTGAGAAGGGAATGGTATGTGTTGGAGTGATGTTGTTAAAGGTGCAAGGCAACTCCATGGGATCAAGCATCTTCAGGGCAGTGATCTGCAGTGGCAACCTTAGTCAAGTGAACTAGAGAACAGGCTTGCTTTTCCTGTCCCAAGCCAACATCCTCCTGTGTCATGCCTCTAAAGATGCCTGAGCTATTCCAGATACATGGGAAGTGGAGAATCGGTCTGTTGGGGCTAGTCTGTATCCATGACTACCACCAAGGCCAAGGAAGATGGGGTCGCTTGATGAGGAAGCACCCATGGGAAGAAACAGGGCGTCCTTGAGCTACCCCTGCAAGTGGACACTGCTCCAAGGTGCCAACACTGACAACTCAGCAGGAGTTCAGCCCATGCCCCACTGTGGTACATGGTGTGCAGAACCAGAAACATGCAGAGGGATGGGGGTGTTCCCCCTCAGGGATGGAGACCCTCCTGCCCCCTGCATCTCTCTCCTTCGCATGTCCAGTTCTTGCTGGAGGGACGCATGGCTCTGTTACCACAGAAGAGCCACCCTCTCCGGTAAAATATATATATACAGCCATCAAAGATGGCTATACATTGCTGCCACGGTAATAGTTTTATTAAGTAATAATTTCTGCTGGACAATACTAATTGTATCAGTCATGTGCACATTTAATCAGCAAAAATCCTCTAAATAATTTCAGCATGTCCTGCCTAACCATGACAGTTTGGCCCCTCATGTTTACCAAAACTAAACACACACTAAATACAATTCTCAGTAAGCATACTTTTTTTAAAAAAGCCCCAACACTCTGGTATAAATATACACATCATATTGTCAGCCGAGTCTGTGGCTTGGTGCATTTACACAGCTGCAGTTTGGGCTGTTGTTTACTCTTTCCCTCACAGACATTGTGTTCTGCTTTTTCCCTGTAAGGATTTTCCTTCTCTACCTATTCTTAGTCCTAGACAGAGAACTGTCCTGATTTATGTATGTTGTGTAACTTAAGTGACTTCAAAGATGTTTTGTATGGTGTAAATCAGAACACCAGCTGGCTAAGTAAACCCTCCTTGCAATGAGGCGTAATTGTAAAGCTAAATGTGTTCCTGCCTCTGTGTACTAAGTCAACAGGAGTCCTTTTCATTTTTGTGGGATAAACATACTTCTGTGTCGTGTATTTACAGTCACTGGAACACTGTTGCAGCCACTTGTGATTCCTTTGCTTCAAGAAGAGATCTTTCATACTGTATTTTTTTTATATATTCCCAATTCTCTAAACCAAATTCTGTTGAAGATCTCAGGAAGTGTCTGCAGTTAGAGGCTGCATATTTGTTATTCATACCCAGTGGAGTACTAGTCCATTTTCAATTCAGTTCAGAGCATTCCCATAATGAAATTCAATGCCTAGTATCAGTTTATAATTGTTCATCTATTCCTGCAGTTTGTTTATTGAAACATACACCACAGTTTGAAGAAAAAAGATTGTTCAGCTCATGTTGTCTCAAGTATGATAATCTGTTCTTGTCATGAAGTGAAATACAGGTCAAACTTTAACTTATCCCTTATCTAGCCATTTAGTTCAAGGAAAAACTTCCTCAAAATTCCCTCTTTACAAAAGCAAGTAATTCCTAGGATCTTGTAACCTCTATCAGTTAACCTGTGTCTTTAAGTAAATACATGATCCCTTCTATGCACGTGTTACAAATTTATCCCTTTAGCCGCAGGCCCATATATAAGCTGTGGGATATATCCCACCCCATCTGTGTGCTTGCCAAATAGACTGCAGCTATTGCCACCAGACACAGTTTGGTTGAAGTCCTACAAAAAAGACATTTCTAGTTTGATCACTTACTCGGGCTGCTGGTCTGATTAGCTTTCAGAATTGAAATTTGTCGAGAAGTAAGCTTTGGCTTTTTAAGACCTTACTAAGCATCTAAGAATTCATGAGAGGCTCAAGTGTGTTTTGTAAGAAAGCAGAAGCATCACAGGCAAACTACATTGTGTTTGACCAGGGAAGACCCAGGTGTTTTAAATCAAAACTGCAGCAGTAACGAAGACATTCCAGAGCATCCAGGAGGGAAATGCTTAAGCTTCCAGCTTAGTCTTCTGTGAGAACCTTTCAGTTTCTAGTAATGGAAATAGGAAATAGCCATCTTTGCTTAAATTTGACTGTCAGGGGAGAATTGAGATAAAACCGTCTGGAGATACTAATCTACTACTCTCCAAAGCAAAATATTATCAAGATTTCCTTCCTAGAAGTGCCTCCTTCCCTGGGCACAAAGCTTTTGGTGTAATCACAGAACAAGCAGAAGTTTCCTTCATTTGGTTAGGATGGGCTGGAAGGAGGAGAGGATGGTAGTCAGAAAGAAAAATTGTAGGTGTGTACATAGCGATATGTAAACCAAACAAAAGGCAAACAAAACACTAATATTTAGATACTAAAGTGTCATGAGGTAAGCAAAGACAAAGCAAAGAAAACCTCAGCAAGAAACTGCTGTTAAGAACTAGTGACTGAAGAAAAAGCATTTCATACTTGAACAAGTATTTCTTTCCCTGGGAGAGGAAATGTTGCACAATCTGTAAACACTCCAGGATGCAGGGGCATCGGCCAGCTGATGAATGATGAATTTCATTTACTTCCTATCTGACTTCTGAATATTCAGGCAGATGAAATGGCTAAGGACAAATTCTAATGGGGGCTGTGAAACAATCCCCTGCTTTGTTTATCACCCTGAAACTGGGGCCAGTTTAGTCTTTATCCAGAGCATGTGCCTTTGTGTGATGCCGTGGTGCTTGTAATGCTCTGTTGGCTCTTACCAGCTTTTAGCCTGACACTTGTGCTCCTCCAGATTCTCTTACAGTCAGAGTCAGATGTGTCCCTGAAGTGATGTAATCTCCTCTGCTGCTGTCAGTGTGAGATGTATTTTTACTGCTTTGTGGCTGGTGAATATGGACCTCAAGTAAAACGAACTGCATGTTTGCTTTCTGTTATATGCAACTGAGTGTGTTCCTGTAACCACCTCAGAATGCTGTTACTTTCATCCCTATATTACAAGACCATTTTCTGTGTTCTGCCCCTCTCCCTTTGGTCAGGGTAATATATGTCTCAATGTTGAGATAGTAGGGATAACCCCCTTGCACTTTTCCCTCCAAGATTTTAACCCAAATCTTTAGGATGTGAGATCGGTGCCTCTTGATATTCAAAATGGTTGAGCTATGGATTACTTGAGCCTTTGATAGGGCTCTTTTAATGGAGAACTCCGAACAAAATTCCTTCCTTGGGTGAAAGCTAAACAAATATAGAAATTAGAAATTTGAACAGAGCATTTGTGAAAGCTTCTCAAAGGGAATTTACCTCGTCTTACTCTTCTGATTTGACTTACTAATTGAGTATCTTTCAATTAAAGTTGCAGTCACCACCTATTCTTCACCTTCTCTCCGCATTTTCCTCAGAGGAGGCAGCAGTCAGCAGCACCCTGGTACTGCTGGCTGGCTCATGGATAGAAGCAGAAATCCACTTACAAAATCCTCACCCGCTTGTCCAGTCATTAATCCTGTGTAATACATCTCTTGTGTAATCCAGAATCAGGTATAAAAAGATGTTTAAAATTACAATTATTTCAACTGGTTTTCCCTTTATGCACTATTTTGTACTGAAACTATATCTACTATCTCCTAAAGTCCCTCTTGTACCCGTTGCACATCTTTGTTCATTTATTTTCAAAAACAAGCCCTTTCTTGTGCTGGTACATCATCCTGGGCCACCAGGGCCCATCTTTCCTCTCTGACTCTCATTCCCAATCATTTTCTAGTAATGAAAAGAAACCTTGCTTCTGGTTTCTTAGACACCTCCAGCTGGAAGTCTCCAACCAACCTGTTCATCCAGCCTGGTATGTCTCTGAGTATGCTCCATGCTGCCTGAATGTTCGTTGAGGAGGGGCAGGAAACTTGCACTCAGTTTCCATCTGTCCCAGGTTGGTTTGGAAGGAGAGCTGCAGGAATGATTCCCCTGAAGTTCCTCAGCTTTGGGGAGTGGGCTCCCACCCAGGTGTCTGTGAGGCTGATGCTGCTCTGTGGAAATGGTCATCGAAGGTACGCCACACACACACAAGATGTTGTGTTCCCAGAGCCTGGTCCTGAAAAGGAGCTGTGAAGGTTTGGGCACACTCCAAAGGAAATGCGGGATGTTCCCACATTTCAGCTGCTGAAAATGAAAAGCTCTGCTGAGTGTATGAAACTTTACAAAGTTTTGTATCTTGCTCAAGTGTCAGACAAAGGTCAAAAGTTGCTTCCCTGACACAAAATCCTTTTCCTTAAGTGGAGCAGGGGAGGAAACAGAATCCTTCAAAGAAGGAGGTCCCCAGGAGATGCACCCAGAGATCAAGGCAGACCTATGCCATGACCCAGCACTGACAGACAGCGTGGGCAGTGCAGGAGGCTGACAGAGTGCCTCAGCTCTTCAGGTTTCTCTGTCTACTCTCATGTCGGAAAACTCAACAGGAGCTTTTCTCATCTAAAACTGGTAACTGATAGAATGCACCAGCTCCGTGATTGCCCTGGGAAGCCATGGTAAAGGGAAGAGGCACATCAATTAGGTTAACAGAAAATAAAAATTTATGTGTTTCAGAGTTCGAGATTATCACTATTTAATTCCATGCACTGCACCTTCTTATTCAGATACCACCATTCCAATACATTCTTCCCACTTTAGATTTGACGTTCAAAGAGAAGAAATAGCGGGATCGATGTTCTGGATTGTACGTTGCAGTTTTGTACATTTCTTTCTCTGGAGAGAAAGGATGTGAATCATATGCATTGGGAACAAATGAGCAATCCAAACAGGTGCTGCAGTTAGAAACTGTATATCAAGGAAAAAAACCCAAACAAACAAAACTCACTTCTCTTCAGTGTTTTTTTCCTTTTACATTTTAGCCAGATGTCATGCAAGTATTTTGGTACTGCTTTTGTGAAGACTCTTGAAGCTTTATGGAAAGCTGACAAATGGAAAGACTATAAATGTATGTGCATTTCCCAGATGAACGATGCTTGCCAACCAGTGCAGAGGAACAAAGAGAGTTAAGTCAAAGCAGAGAAGTTCCTCTGAGCATTTTGATTATGAGAAGATTTGTGGGGCTTTACTTTAATAACTATAAAATATTTCAAACTGGTTTCCTAATGTCAGCATTATTTATTTTCAGAGCAAAGTTCAGAAAATCTTGAATGATTGTATATAATTTTTTTACATGTGTTGGCTCCTTCAAATACACATATGTATACTTTCTTTTTCAGAAGTGATAGATTGCCAAGTTATCTGACCTCTCAAGAGAGGAAGTTGGGAGGACAGTTTAGTAACATTTTCTTTCATTCCCAACGTGGAATAAGATCAAAAAATATGTATTTTAAATTCTGTTAATAGCCTTATCTTTTCTAAACCATAAGGTACTGGCAAAATAACAGTGCAAGTAAACATAGCTCTTGATGCACCACATTAAAAAATGGCTTTTGTTTATGAAAACTTTTTTTGTTGTAGAAACTTGTGGGAATAATGTTGTATTAATGGTAGGATGTTGACCTTTTCCAGCTATGGAAGATAGTCTCAGAACAGGATCCAGGAAAAACAAACATGGAAACTACTTAACTCCTTAGTTGTGTGCCTGAAACTTTGTGAGGAAGCATTATTTAACTTAGGCTATTGTATTTACAGATTGTGTCATTACATTAAAGTGCCACACACACACAACCATTTTCAGTAAGCACAAAGGTCTCAAGAGCTTAAGGGAACAAGTAACTTCAGTGAGGAAGAATATTGCTATAATTTCGTGTAATATATGTAAAAATATGCAGTTGTCTGCTATTATCTACATATATTTATATTCTCCCAGGTCAAAAGTAGGGCAGATTTTCTCCAGATTTTAGGGTACACAGTATACTGCTACTGAACTAGAAGTTATACTGAGAAAAAGTGTGAAAAGAAAGGCATTCCATGTTACTGTGGACTTAAGCTCATGCTCCTCCTTTAGGCTAAAACTGACTGCTCTGATTTCTTAAGTGAAAAGCCCCAAAACTCAGGTGAATTCTGTGTAACTTGTGCATGTGGCCTTTGCTATACAGTCCATCTTCACCTCTGCTGAATTCACTCCTGAACTGAGAAGTAGCCACAAAACTTAAGGCCTACTGACATCCACTCAGGATCTTGAAATGAGGCTTGGGAGGTGTACAGGTGGCTGTTGGTAGTTTTCCTTGGTCTGGGAAAAAACCAAGGCCTGTGGTGGGGAAAGAAGAGAAATACTCTCAGATCTGTCGTTGCACTGTGTCTCCCTCTTTTCTGGACCAGTGGTAGTCCGATGTCCTGTAGGTAGTTTCTCTTCCATTCCCATTCCTTTGCCCACATGTTTCTTCTGAAGCCTCTCTGATGACAGTAGACAGTAGTCAGATCTCCTTACAGGAAAACTGCTGACTGTCAGCGTTAGCTTCAAGAAGAAAAGGGAGCTACCCCAGTCAGTATCAGCTGGACATCTCACCCAAGGTTTTCACTAGATCTCATCTAGATCTCATTCGCCATTCCTGTCAATCGGATCGTGTTCATCATAATGAATACAAAAAACCCAACAAAACAAAACGAAAACAACAAACAAACAAACAAAAACCCCAACAACCAAAGTTTATTAGCATCAAGCACTTTTAACTTTTTTCAATGAACTGTGTAGATCAAGAATACACAAGGTGAAAAGCAGTCATTAGTACAGTGTACCAGTTCACCTTTGGAGTGTTCTATGCCCAGCAAACAAAATCAGAAATGTTGATTTCAAAATAGGTTGGGGTTTTTTCTCTAAAGAGATTCGATTTCTGTATTGTCTTTAGACAACGTGTAAGTACTACCTTTTATTACTAGAAGTGCACTTTTTACATTCTGGTGCTCTCAGGCCTGTTGAGACACAAGGTTCTCCAGTACATACATTGTTTGTCAGTAGAAAACCTCAGTATCAGCTTTGCGAAATAGAGGGGTATGTGAGGAGTTACTACCAAAAAAAAAACCCAAAGCAAAAGGTGTTTCCCTCTTATGTACAGTATATCAGCCTGTTCCTGCTCCGGAGGAGAACTGGCTGCCAGCTCAGGAGGCAGCAGCTGATCACACAGCTCGCAGTTCACCCAGCTGCCGTGAATCAGCACTGAGTTCAGCCGGCCCAGATGATTCAGTTCAGTCATTATTGCATGGGTGTCCCACCTGTGCCCGCTGCTAGTGCTCGAGCAGAAATGAGGTGCAGGAGGTGCTGCAACCTCCGGTTGAGCTCTCCTGCTTGTAGCCTTGGGCTCTCAGAAGATATTGCCTCCTTTCTTGGCTTAGCCACAGGCTCATGGTATGTTGGAGGGAAGCCATATAACGTAAATCTCCCAAAAGCTCAGTTCTCCGTAGTAAAACAGATTCTTGAAGTGTTTGACAATGAGTTACATCCGTTGTGTGCTGATTTTTGGTCATATACTTATTTACTAAATAACTAAGTGGGAGTTGAAGGCACCTAAGGGAACTTGGAGTCAGAGTTTGGTACTGACTATTTTTGCAAACTAGCTTCTTGTCTTTTGGATAATACCAGTGTGGTTGAGGTTCTCAACCCTAGTAAAGAAAATATCAGCAATTCCCTCCCTGTTGCTTCTTTGCAGTGCGAGGTCTGTAAGCTGTTACTCAGTGTGCATATAAGTGTCTCTGACACAGAAGCCTTCATCTCGTGGAGACTCTGTACATAGTACAACCAATAAGCACTTGCTACATTTGACAGGGCTTTTCCCCCTTGTTTATGTCCCAGTAAACTGTAAGGTATGCCATTTCTGCTACTGTTGCCAACGCAGATATGTCTAATTTTCCCCTAAAGACCTCCGGTCATGGAGATTCCACAGTCCACCAGCAAGCTTGTCAGCATATCTGAAGTTCCTGTGCTGGTATCTGTGCTCTTATACCCCACTTGGTCTTTGCTGCTGCAGTCTAGGGAGAGCTGGCTCATTCATTTATTACTTGTAGGTAAAGTTTCTTGTATTGCTGACCATTCTTTTTTGTTTTGCTCTTGACTGTTGAGGTGCAGTGTCTAGAACTGAACTTAGATTATCTGACCACAAGCCTATCAATGCTGAGAAGAGGATAGGGGTTATTTCATGTGCCTTATGCTTGTCTACAGAGTTCAAAATCTCAGAAGCAAGAAAGGTCTTTGGAGGGGTTACTAGGGGTTGGACTAGATGACCTTTAAAAGGTTCCTTCCAACTCAAACTTTTCTACAATTCTTTGAGACAATTGTCATTTCCTTCTTAAATTATGTTGTTGCTGTGGCATCTCTTCAGATTTGAATCTGGTGTTGGATGAATATGTGTATATCTGAATATTGCATTTCAATATTTAAAGCAACATTTATTGCCAAGTAATTCTTGTTGGTGGAAGCTACACCTACAGGATATAAGTCTGAGGAGGTGGAGAATTATTCCACGGACTGTGTCTGCAAAAAATACTGAAGGGATTGTCAGTCAGGATGATGATTCTTTTCTCTCATCACTAGAAGGTTTCATTCATTTGCAGTCAGAAACTCACCATATAGGAGGCTCTGAGTATTTCTAGAAAAGTGGTAGAAACTTCAGTCTCCAGTTGGTGAAAGGTGGGGAGCTTGAGAACAATGTGATATTCACCAGGAGTTGTGGAAATCTGTGTGTGCCCCTTTGGGTTTTAATATCATTTCCCTTATCAAAGTTTGGAAGGAATGCTTGCACAACAGTACATTTTCTTTTCCTATCGGGGTAGTAAATCAGAGTGAGGAGATACAAGTGGCAGCCTTTAATGGCACAGCACTGTGTGCACACACAATAGCTTCCACACGTACAGTACGATACCTCCTTGGCTCCCTAAGGTTCCAGAAAGTGAGAAAAGCCTGTTCAGGACTGCCTTTTCAAAGCCAGTCAAAACAAAGTAAAAATAACAGGAATCTTAATCAACGCTTGCCAATTGGCCAAAATGACTGGGTATGCTTTGCTTAGGTCAAATTTTGCTGGAACATATCAGTGAGTGAGACGGTCATTTGCAATGTAACTATGCCAATAAATAGCCAAAACATAACACTTGGAAAACTCAGTAGATGGACAGCACTCCCATTTGTCAGCAGCTACTTTTCCAGTGCACTGAGAACTGTGGGTGGCGTTGGGGGGGGGTTGTGGGAAGGTTTCAGGAGGAGGGGTTGGTTGGAATAGTTTTAGTATGATGAGGACTGTCTTATAGCTAGTCAGTTGTATGAGTGGAATTTTATCTCTACTGGGAGGTGAGCTCATTCGCCTTTATCGACCTCAAATCCATGTTTAGAAAAAAATCAAAAGTTGCGTGCATTCCACTTCTTGATGGCTTATTCTTACAAAACACAACTGCTTGTTACCACCCAGTGTCTTCTGAAAAGGAGCAGTGTTTAATTTTGGTCTGGTTTATACTTTCTTCTGCTGAAACAAAAAATGCAAGACCTCAGATTAGCTCTTTGTGTTTCTGGATGGTTTTCAGTGATGGATTTTAGAGCATCTCACAGCCCATGAAAATTTTATCAGAGTACTCCAGCCACCTTTTTGTTCTTGTTTTCTTTCATGCTCTTGCTTAAGACCAGGTTATAGAGTAAAAGTAAGGCAGGATGTTTTATTCACTCTAAGGTTTTCTGAAACCCAGCTGGCCATCCATACTACCAGGCATGGAATTTCCCAAGTTTGTGCATTGCTTTCCTACCCTATTTTCACTGCCTGTTTGTTTTTCTTTTTCTCCCTGGCTTTTCCATGCCAACCCCACCCTTCTTTTTTAACTGGTGCTTTTCTATCCAGGAATGTTCACCTAATGAACTTGAAGATGCTCTTCTTGCCAGGTGGCTAATTGGTGAAGATACTTCAGGAGAGTGTGGGAGTGGACAGTGAAGGAGACAGAAGGAGGAAGTTTGTGGATGTGATTTGTCTAGGAACTGGCAGCAGATGGCTGGGACTAAGGCCAGAAGAGGAGGAGATGAGCAGTGGGAGCAGGAGGGAACAGTGAGTTGGGCAGTAAAGGCAACCGGTCTAAGTGCAGCAGGGCTCAGGGCTGCACAAGGGGAAGGTAACTTAAAGAAGTTCTGTGTCAGTGTTAATGTGGTGGACATGATCCTCAGCAAGCTGTCATGGAACAGCTTGTCATGTTAATGTTCCTCTGCCTGTTTGAATAAAGTTGTTGGAAATAGAGGGAATTGGAGTGCTGTCAGTGTAATGTTTTGTTTGTCTGAGGGCCAGGTTAGCCTGTGAGGTATAACAATGCGCAGCTCACTCAGTGTGTGCAGCCAGTGCTGTTTAAAGAGGTGGCTCGGTGCCATCTCAGCTGCTCTCACTGTGGGCACTGAGCACCCATCCCTCTCCCAGTGGCGTCAGTAGAGGAATGAAGGGGCCTTTCCTGCCTCGTTACTTCTGGGGAGAAGGTGGAGGAGTCGGGGCAAAGGAGCATGAGGATTACTTAATCACATCTTGAGTTTGGCTAGTCAGCAGCAAATGGCCTTTGTTTCTTATGTACTTGGTTAAAAGAAGGTTTCTGCTAAGTTAAAATGAATCTGGTTCCCGAGTCAACCTTTGGAAGATTTTCAACAAACCACTTAAAAACGCAGGGAGGACTTAGTGAAATAAATCTTATTTTAATAAATAAACTGAATCACAATTTTCCAAAGCTGCTCTACAAATGGATTTTGTAAGATTTCCTGAGAAACAGAAACAGTGGTGTGCACCAGGATCCAGTGCTCTCTTCCTTGGTTTTCCCAGGCCACAGGAAGGCTGCCGGCACTGGATGGGCTGAGGATGGAAGTGCATGCTTTTGTGAGATGGAAAAAGTGATTCATCCATCCTCCTCCTTAAGCACTGCCTAGGAAGGACAGCACAGGCAGGGTTTCTGTGTCTGTCCTTTGCTGTAAAGATCTGTAAGAGAAGTGAGGCTGGAGGAAAAGGGAGGATGTTAGAAGAGATGAATCCTGGTCTCTGCTGCTTAAGGAGCATCTGTATAGCCAGTGCTGAGCCCCACCACTTGCCCTGTGGAAAGGCTGCCTATCCTACCAACTCCATGAAAGGGAAATTTGTTACAGAAGTACCCACAAACTTCTCCCTTCTGAGTTGGTCACCTATAGCTCTCTCAGCTGTCACACTGATGGCTCTGCTCCAGGCTGATCCCATATTTCGAGATCAGCCATAAAAGTGATGCACAGGAGGATTCATCAGGTAACTGAATAGGAGATGTTATATTTTGGTGGTGTTTCAGATAGAACTAATACATACTGTAAGCACCAATAAAATGAGGGAATTCAAAAGTAATGCTAGAGTCACTCTGTAGGATACACTGTAGGTTTTATTCCAGTGGTTTGAATTTAATATTCTTTTTTTTATCAGGCAATTGTCAGTATGAGGCTGAAACTTGCAATTAAGCTGTAGCTGGTAGAAAAATGTTAAATGTCCTGAACTTACACACATTAAGATAATAATACAGTTTGTTCTAAAAGAACATAATGAAGGAATTCAGTGAATGAGAATTACATAAACTCTACCATTGGTGTCGAAGGACATGATCTATAAATTAGGAGATTGAGAGTAAACAGGAAATTCCACAGAACAATTTCAGGATAAAGAAACTATAGCAGCAGATGGAAAGATGTTTCTGTTGGGAGATTTTAGAAGTTGATTTTGATACCATCTACCTCTTTTTAAAAGAAAAAACCATCTCCATGTTTTGGTTGTGAATTCCAGCTGTGCATTAGCAGAGCAATGCTAGTGCCAGCTAAAGCACAATGTTGCATTACTTGCAAACCTTGCAAGTGCATGCAATGCATTGCAATCTTGCCAATCTTGTTCCTGTATACAGGTCACACCTCTTTTTCTCTCCCCTTATAGCCACATTGGCAACTTTGTAGGCATGAAAAAAGCCCACTAAATGTCTTAACATATAACAAGCATATTTGAATATGTTTGGATTTTCCTGAAGCCTAGAGCAAAATAAGAGATAAAAGGGAACTAGATTTGCAATGAAAAGTAGTTGAAGCCTGTATGCTTAATATACCTTACATAATGTAAGGTAGATGGGGGTCTGTTTCCTATTTGTTTCAATGATCATGAATCAGGCTGCAGTATAACTCCTGGTAGCAATTAGACACAACGATTTACTCAGTCTTCATTTCACCAGCATTTCAACTTCACAGCAAAATCCAACCTGCTTTCTACAAGGATATCCCCAGAGAAATGTTAACATTCCTACAAAATAAATACAGGGCCTTTCAGTATTAAAAATATGGACAGAAATGTTCCTGTCTGCAAGTTGTTATTATTTTCATAGCAACTACTTTGTAAAACAACAAAAAGTCGGAAAAAAAAAAAAAATCCCCACGAAAAAAATTCCAAAACAGAAAAGAGAGCAATTAGCAAATAGTTTGAATGCCTGAGATAAGGAACCATAATGGCTAGTAGGAAAGAAGAAACCTCACGTTTAAGATAGTTTCTCAGCAAGCTGCATAGTAGTGTCCAAACATGCTTCCTTTTGGCACATGTCGATATACACAGACAAAGAAACAGGAAAGGGGTTTTTTTTTAGTTCCCTGTGTCAGAAGCAGACACTGATGGAGAATGCAGCCATAAGCATACATTATTCTTACTAAAGAAAAAAAAGACACAGCCTTGGTTTTGTGTGAAGTGCTGTGTTAGAGTTGGAGTAATGTAGCTCTGGAAAGGATGCTTTGGGGGGTCAGGTTCTGGCTTTTGTCTGTACACTGCCTTGTCTCAGTGTTACTGATGTGCTCTGCAAATGCCAGTGCTGAATAAACCGACTCAGATGATAAAGAAACATATCCCTTTGCTATGCAGAGCATGAATTCTCAAGGCTGCTGTAGGCTTGGCAGTGGAGAGAAAAGCTGCTCGGTGCCACCGACATTGGGTTTCTCAGTTGTTCTCAGGTCTAAATACAGAAAACTTCCCATATCACATTTCTCTCCCTGGAGGTAGACCTCCAGAGAGTGAAGCTCAGCAGGCACACAACAAGGATGATGATGAGCAAATGTGGAAGAACTGTGATTCCCCTCCTTTACAGCAGTGGATATCTACATGCTAGGCATGAAGAGCTTTCCATGTATCTGTGTGCCTGTTCGTGTGTGTGTGCAAGGCTCAAGCTTTTACTGAACAAATCACTCTCACAATTAGTTATTGTAAAGAAAGTTCATCCAAGTAATCCTAGTGAAGTTTTCTTTCTAGTTTGAAATAATAAAAAAGATAAACATGGAATTCTTTAATGAACAGTTACAAATTAGTGCAATGGACTGAATTGCAGCTATTCTACTGTCATCATTATTCACACAGAAATTTGGTTCTAATCTGAAAACAGGACTTTACTCACTAAAGTGATGTAAATAATGAGGAAAAGATACAGTTTTGCCACTGTAGAACATGAAGAAGCATGATACTTGAAGAAAGGAGGTGTTACCCACTGATGCAGCTGTAAGAGCTTTGCAAGTGTTAAAGAACGAAAGACACGATGGAGCTGAGAATTAAATTGCTCACATCTGCAGAGTATTAATCCAGTATTTTAGCTATGAAATAATGGTAGTATTCTTAATTTCTGCTTGTAGTCTCCATGTGCCTGTTTGGTTCCAGCCATTTCATTAGAGTGGTGTCTAATTTGAAGTATACTCTAGGTCTTCTTGCTGCCAGCCCTGCAGTGCCAGTGCCTGTTCAATCTGTTTCTCCATCCTCGAGAGCTTTGTGTTCTTCCACTAGAGTAAGGGGCAAAGGAAGGGGAAAAAGGAGGCAAAAAGGACCTGTGTCTCATCCTGATACACAGCAAGGAAAAGGCTGGGTAAGCATCTGGATACAGGAGCTGGGCATGGTGTTGGGTCTTTCTCTGTAAATGTAGCCCGGATTGAAAAGGAGGAGTTAAATTTCATCCTGCATATATAAGAACTTCTTTTGAAGACCAAGAGCAGTCAAGATCTCCCCAGTCCCCTGTGGAAATTCCACTGCATTCACTGTGAAAAACCTGATTTCTTGCCCTGTTGAGCTGTGTTTCAAATGGCCTGGCTGGATGGTTCTGCAGGGATGCTGACGCCGCTCTAAACAAAACCACGCAAGCGGTCCGGCTGTGATGCCGCATTAATCTCAATACGTGTATTCTTCAAGTGCAGCTGAGGATTAAACCTATCGCAAGAGCTCGTGTAGGAGGAGGTGGTTATGCAGTAGCAACTTTGTTTAACATTTCTTCACGTCTGTGGCTAACGGCGAGCTCTCGAGTGCACTAGACACTACTAGAAAAGGGAAGGATTTTGCAGCTCCTGGCACTGCGTATTATATACCAAGAGAAGAAGCAAAGATTTATTTTTGCTTGCTGAATGAGAGAGAGAATGAAGTGCTGAGAGCTCTGTAACGTTTCATACTCTCTTAGACGCAAAGAGCCAGATGAATATTGTTGGAAAGAATGTGTTTATACAGGAATCATATTTATCGCAGAAGCTGTGGTCTTAACATTAGACAAGGCATGGGGTGAAAAAGCTGAGCATGTAGTAACTCAGCAAAATTCCTACTTCTGCCATGTATTAGAGTAAGCTTCAATTACTTATTTTTGGGGGGGTTATTTTAGAACAGCTTACACACAATTTGTTTGCAATAAACACTTGCATATGGATTGAGAGAAAATAAAATATATTCATTAAGAAAGCATTGTTTTCCAACTTTACTTAACTCTCTCAAGGCAAACAGCCACAGATGGTACTCTGTAAATGCCTGCATTTGTAGCCTTTAAAAAAAATAATCTCCAGACTTTGGACAAAGTACCAGGCTTGGTCTCAACCTTGCACTGCATTACAGGTTGCTGACAGCACAATCTGGGTGGATTCTTCTGGGATCTCAGACTGCATTCCCATGCTCTTTGACTTCATTGGTTTAGCAGTAAATGGCACATTCTTGGAATGCTTTCAGCAGAAAGATTCTATATAATATGGATAGGAATAAGCATGTGAAATAGTTTGTATTTTAAGCAGAGCAGTTATTCCCTCCTGTTATATTACTGGCCTTTCTTTCATTCCCATGTTATTCCTAAAGCTTGTTATTGTGAGAGATTCTGAGCCTTGAGAAACTGGAGTTAAACTAGTTTTTTCCTTCTGCTTTCTAAGAAAAAAAGGAGAGATGTTGGAAAATTTCCATCACACATCTGTTAGATGTTAGACCCAAACATGTTCCCAGTTCAGCTGCACTGGTCTAGTACTGGGGTGGTATAACTGAACTCAGTGGAGTTAATCAGAGATGACAAGGCAACAGCATTTATTGCAACACACCTACTGTTCAAATGGCAGTGATGGTGGTGTACTGAAAGCTAAAATATTTGCAAATTAGGAAAATCGTGTAGTGAGAGGCAGAGAAATCTATGAATTATAGCTTTTAACATTAAAAAACTGTAAATGGCCAGAAGCTGACCCAGAGGGAACCTTATTCTAGCAGACTTCCACCATCAATCTCTCTTGGCGGTGGGAACCTTTTCTGCATCCACTGCTGCAAGCCAGTGAATGTCCTATTCCAGCACTACATTCACTCTGTACTATCTTTTGAATACCCTTTCCTTCTTCACTACATCTTTCAGAAAGGAATATATCTGGATGTGAGTTTTGACATGCAGTGTGTACAGTTACATTTCAGTTCACATGAAGATTTGGGGAAATAAACTACAATAAAAGCCTGGTTTAAGATGAGTGCACAAGCTATTGCCTCCTTTACTTTGGTTATAAAAGCCATATTAGTAAGAATTTACACTGCTGGGAAGAAGATGAAAAAAAAAAGAAGATTAAATTTCTGCTCAATGCCCTTTTGGTAAACTGTGGCGGAGGAAAGGGGAATTAAAGTTGCTCTGTAAAAGCAGCTGAAGCAATTCCCTCCAGCATGAGGAAATCTTAGGCTGGAATAAGGCCAGGATAGCCAGCTTGGTGACATTGACTCCATTCACAGCATAGCAGATGTAAAAAGCAGGAGACAGCAAGATCCAAACATGCTGTCCTCCAGCATAAATGCAAGGAGACTGCTCTTGGGTAGTGTATGGCAGAACAAATGTTAACAGAGCCAGTTTTGCTGACCTGAAGTATTTTCAAGACTTGTAGTATTTTATTCCTAAATAAGGCAAAACTAATTTTTTTAAGACTGAGATGAAAAAACACTTTTAGAAAAAGAAATACGGACATGGCAATGCAGCTGTGCTCTAGGCTTGAACCTGAGCTTGCCATGTGTCCTGTGAGGGCTGTACCTACTCACTAGCTCAAGAGTTGGCACCTTTTCTCATTTTGACTAAAACCCCCATTTTGTAATTGGGAAATGTGTCCCATTTTTCTTCCCCACTATCTTTTAAATCAATCCATGCAAGGAACCTTTTCTGACATATTGCTGTTTTCATTCAGCAAAATAATCCTACACAGCTCTGGTTTAATAGCTGTTTTAAGTCCAGTGCTGAACTCTCCTCAGACTGCCCTCAGGATGGGTGGCTTCTGTGGCTTCATGTTCCCAGCTTTGTTTAGCCTTTAAGAGCTAGAAAAACTGCAAGTATGCAGTGGTTGAGCTTGTGTTTCACTTTGATTTTCTACAGCAAGCAGAGTGATAAGCTCTTATACGCCCTACTTGGGATCTGTAGAACTAGTAGCACTTAATTGTGCAGATTTCTTGGCATTCGTGTTCATCCTTCAAACAGTGCTTCATGACCAGGACTAACTGCAGCTTATTCATTGCTTTACCATCCATGGGCATAACATTTTGTTCCGAGTAGTGCTGTGGAAAGCACACTGTATTCCTGTTAATATTACATGACAGCTTAAGATTTTTTTTGAAACCTCCTCTCTCGAGACTGTTTATCCATCTACATTGATATTTGTCTAGAGATATGTTTTACAGTCTATTTACTTACTGATGTGTCAGAAATTTGTTTACCAATAAAATGTAGATAAAAATATCAAGTATGTGTGCATTGGTTGCCAGTAAGTTTTTTCTATCCACAGGTTTTTTTAAATGATAAAAATATATAATAATGCAAAAGTGAGTACATTTCAGTGATAAAAGATACATCATTCATTGGGCTATATTCAGTTTATTCTGCTGTGCCTTAATCAAAGTAAATTGACCCAAAAAAGCTTAATATCTCCGTTCAAACCAATGGAGTGCACCATTTGGACCTCATTTCCAGAATCTTTTCTCACGGGAATTTCCCGCTCGTGTTGTGGATAGTCTGTGTGAGCAACAACTGAACAAGCAGGCAAAACCGCAAGGATTGTTGCAGGCATCTGACTATAATTACTAGCAAAACTTCTAATCCTTGTTTCTCCAGCTATAGCTTCAATATTTAACTAATAGCACCACATGCAAATTTTGATGGGTTTAGGCGCTGGGCAACACAGACGTATTTTGGAACAAGATCATGAGGGTGACTCAAAAACTCTTTGCCGTGACTGCAGCTTGCAAGGAACAGCGATGGAAAATTATCTGAACTAGTCAAACCAGCTTATCATGAATGAATAGTCTTTCTGTGGATATAATGAGGAGGGAATAGACTGGAATGGTGTAGGAGAACTTAAACAAGGAGCTCTGTATTTCATATTCGTGATAGCAAGTATCCTTGGGACATTCGTTTTTCACAGTATTTATGTTCATTTTTAGTTTTGTAGTCTTCATGCACGGGATTACAATGAATCTCTCCAGTGGTTGTGTGAATTTTACATAACTTTGTAAAAAAACACAGATGCTGCACGTGAGCTATTCATGTTTTTACATTTGTAGAGTCTATTGGAGATCAATAGCATGCAGAAAGAAAGTGTTCTTTACTTGGGGAAGATGGACAGCACTGACCAGAACTGAAGGGGTACGAGTACTGAGTGCTGCCCCATTCCTCTCAGTCCGCATGACGATCAATGGAAGGAAGAGCTGATAGTGCAGAGTGTCACCAAAGACTCCCTTAGGCAAGGCAGACCAGCAGCCCCCCCAGTAAGGAATATCTCCTATGTTCACCCCTTCCCACCATCCTGGAAAAGGAAATCCGCTCAGAAGAAGGTGGTACAGAGTTGGCTGTGTTGTCATATGCCTTGTTTCTGCCTCCCAAGGAAAGCTGAAAAAGCTTGTCTGGCAGATGCTGTGTGAAGCAGCTGACAGTTTGGGACAAGTTTATTTGAGCAGACCCATAAAATAGGCACCCCAAAAATCACTGGTTTCATTTTTCAGAGTTCAACTGTCCCACTGGATTTCTGTGGTCCTTAGGAGGGACAGTGAGGAGAGCAGCCGCTCTGCACAACACCCATCTCTCCCTAAAAGGAACTGATGAGCTTCAGCCAGGAAATTAGCATGGGCTTAATTTAACCAAAAGTAACTCATACTTTACAATTTTTAGGCTGAAGCAGCAGGGCAGTGGAGTGTAACAAGTGGCTTCCTGACTTCTAGGGCAGCAGCCCCAGCAGGAATGCCTGTTGGTGGCTCCTCCGTGCGCCGATGTGCATCAGGAATAGCAGTGGTGCAAGGGTCTCTGCAGGACAAAATTTAAGCTTTGGAGAAAAGAATATCGAAGTACAATTTTTGGAAGTGCTCCTAGCCCAACTCTATTACAAATAATTATTCAATGTTATACCATTTAAGTCTCCTGAAGGATACATAGGAGCACTTAAAAAGAGGTACTTGAAATTGCTTCACAGATTTTCCCATGCACCTCTCACAGCACTCAACCACTGCATGCAAAAACATAAGTAGGTGTGGCTGCAGGCAGCTGACCTTGAGTGAGGGTTTGACAATCATATTGTGTTATCTCATCTAATACAGTATCAAAGTTTCCTGAAAAGACAAGCATGTTTTGGACCGTATCTTGAAGGTCATGAAACACCCATTTATCAAGTCTCACTTATTCCATTCAGTAGCTTCTTGTGTACCCACAAACTGTCAGCTGCTGATAGTCAGCTTTGCTGTGAGGACATGCTGGAGTAATTCTCAGATTTCTTTTTCTTATGCTCACTCAAAATGGCCTGCAAGGTGTCTCTGATAGCTATGCTTGCCTAGAGCATTGTGCTTCCATCTCTGCCATTTATGTGCCTGATGTGCAACAAGGTGCATTGATTACCCCTAGAATCCAGACTTTTCAATAGTCTTTTTAATTCATTTCCCAAAATTTAAGATTAATTGTGTCATCAGCTTTTCTTGATCTGGAATGGATCCTGGTGCATTTTTACTGAACACATAAATGCTCCATTAGATTTAGGAAAAGAAGTGATTAATAGTGTAAAAGCATTTTAAATGGATTCTTGGATACTTTCTATTTAATCTCAGACATTTAACTGATTTTTTTTTTTCATTACTCATCTTTGGAACAGTGCAAGAAGTCCCACTGTTGTGTGGTTTCAGTTGTTTTAAATTTCAGGATGTTTTTTTAATTATGAGGGTGGAAGCATGCTTCAGCTAGCCTGTGACGGAACAAGGCTTAAATTAGGTCGCAGCCTGGCTTTCTGTGTTTACATGTTTGTCACTGCGTATTTTATCCCAACACATATCTTCTGCGTTTCTTCTCTGAAGCTGTTAACAGCTGCATAAAAACTGTCTTCTGAAATGTTTTTCCAAGTCTCTTCCTTAGTGTTCTTCATAAATAAAAGAAGTCCTGTTTATCTCTGTGTTGAAGGATTGCTGCTGCTGAAGCAGTCTAATAAATAGCAAATATCAAACTGGCAGAAATTCACCTCAATTCAAAAGGGCTTGTCTGAGACCGTGGCACCCTTGAGGTGTGATAGGGATTCTGATACCCACATGTCTTTCTGCCAAAGGTGGAAGGGAACTCACAATGGACTTCGGAGAGGTGAGTGTGAGGAGGTGCTGGGCATTGACTGAAGGGTAGTGTTCTTATCCATCTTCCCATCTTCAGTTTGGTGCACGGAAGTGACACCACTTTAGTTCAGTACAGACCAGTCTCAAGCCCTCATCAGTATCTGCACACATTTCCTGAGGAATGAGAAGGCTGTAGTTGCACACGCTTATCCTAATATCAGGCAAACATTAAGGTAAAAATAAATCTCTTGCCTCAGTTTGTTCGTTTTTTTCCCTAAAACTTCTGGTTTCTTAAAACTACTAATTTTTTTCATCTACAGTGAAGCAGTGAACCCTGCATATTGTCAGGGTAGTGTCATTAATCTTTCTAAGTTGAAAGCTGTATTCCTTAAAAACATCCTAATTAATAGCTGCATCTTATATATGAAGGAAAGTCTTGGCAGTCTAGAGCAGCAGTGTTCCCAGTGTGATGGAGAATGTTGTGTCCTGTTGTTTAGCTGTTTTCTCAAGTCATTGCTGATTTCTGCTGTCAAGGATTAAACATTCAATTGGATAACAAGGTCATCAGTTCTCTAAGATACTAATTGAAGGAGGTAACATGCTGCTTAGTCAAACAGCTGAAAAGCAATCTAAGCCTGCTTTGCTATGCCTTGAAAGATATTTCCAGCTATCTTCCTTAATGTTTCTGCTGTACATTCACAGTACGTTCATTTCCTTTTTTTTTTTT
>VZRQ01005208.1:802396-871808 GCA_013397975.1 Machaerirhynchus nigripectus | reverse complement strand
TTTTTTTTTTTTTTTGTCAGATTTGCTGAATACTAATAATAGAATTTATTGGGAAAAGTTCAGTCAAGGAGGAACTTCTGCAGAAATCTCATAACTACTTTGCATAAAGTAATTAAAATAATTTGAATTTCTGTGGTAATTCAAAATCTAAGACATTCATAGCTCAGTGTCTAGTCAGGTCTTTATAAATAATCAGAATTAACTGGGAAATTATATTAAACCATATTTTTCTTCAGAATGAAATAGTTTTATTGAATGCTGTGAGGAAATAGTTTTGATTTTCTTTTTTGTCCACAATCGATCATAGCTAATAATTCAAATTCTTTCTCTGTGATGCTTCATTAAAATTCTTCCTGAATTGCCTCATCTCCATGGAGTTACTAAACTGTGTTCTCTTAGAATTAGTTTCATCTTCCAAAGGCATCAAATACTTGTAGGAATTAGATAAAATCATCAAGACGAAAAGAATAAGCAAATAGGCAAATTTCTGATTTTCTTCATTGCAGTTGGGTTAGTATTTATGGAACTAATGTTGCATTACGCTAACCAGCATAACTAAAAATGAGTTCATGGATTCTTTTTTCAGTCCTTTTTACTGGAAATTTACCATCTGAAAATTCTGTCAGCCTTATTAAGACAAATTTAATTTTTGGGTTGGATTTTTTTCCTATATCGGTTGATAATCTGTTGTGGGTTTCTTGTTTGTTTGGAGATGGCAGAGGGAGTAGGAAGAGAAGTATGGCTGTAAGTCAAAAATACTCAGAGGAAGCTGAATAGCTCCATCATCTCTTTTTACACTGACTCTTTCTTCAAATCTCTCCTTTTAAGTGCACCGTCTTTTTCATGTCAAAATGTAATGGAAATATCAGACTGTTCATAAAAAAGTAGGTTGGTTTTTATCCTTAGTAGTGCTTGTTGGTGTCTTCCTGTGGTGGAAACAGTAACAGCAGAAACTTCTTCAGTCTAGTTCAGAACTGCATGAATCAGTAGAGCTGATAGAATGATAGGTCTGTAGGGTTTTAGTGAGGTTATTAAAGCATTGCAGGAGAAGAAGGCTGTTTTTTCTTGTAAATACCCATGTAAACTGTAAAGATATGGAAGACCTCACACGTACATAAGTAAGCAAGCACACAGCTGTAGTTATCCACAAGCAGACAGCTATAAACTTGCATCTTGGTTTTTGTTAATAATGCTAACTTAACCAAACAGTTCATAGTAATTATGAGTGTTTTTAATAGTAAGAAAGTATTCCACCTCATGTCAATGACTCCCTCCCCTTTATCTGTTCTAAAGAAACTAGAGTGCTTTATGGCTTGTGTTAGATACACAGAGATCTGAAGGCAGCAAACAAAAGAGAGAATGAATATGTACACAGACAGAAAAATTCTACATACATCACAGAGAGGAAAAAATCTAAGCAGTAGAATGGGCAAACAGCTAAATTGCAGGGTCTTAAAGAGGATTTTGAACATCAGTATCACCATATTTCACTGAATCACAGAATGGCTGACGTTGGAAAGGGGCTCTAAGATCATCTAGTCCAACCACCCATGCTCAAGCAGGGTCAGCTAGAGCAGGTAATATTTGGTTAGTCTTTTTTATTGCCCAGGTAATTTGGGGGTTACCAATCTCCAGGCCATCATGACTCATTCAGCCATCCACATCATCACAGTCTGTACTGAGCACTGTAGCCTCCATAACACTATTGCTCAGAGTTTGTTTGCTTTCATATAGCAAATATTCTTTATCTCTTGACAAAAAAAACCCAATAAAAGTTATAGGCATTAATTTGCACAGGAGAGCTAGCATTGGCTCTTTCAGTAGCTAGATAAAAGCCTTAGGTTCTCCCACGTGCAGAAACCGTAAGAAAACTAAAGTTGAAATATTTTTTCATGAGAAAAGGGAAGAGTGAGGTCAAAAACTCAAAGGAACCACATAAATAGAAGTACATTTGTTACTCCTCTGTCAAAAAATACAGAAGAGTGATGGTCTGTGTCGTAGTTGAGATCTTCTCAGGGACCTGGAGGATCCAGGACCTATAAATCTAGGGTACAGATGTTCCAGCATTAATTGATGTTCTGGAAAAGAGGAGAAGCTTCACATTTCTCTCTTGCTTCCTTTCATCCTTGCCTGTAGCAGACATAGGAAAGCAAGAGAGGCATCCTAGCAGAAGTTTGGGGTCATGGTTGACCTGGGAACTGCACCAGTCTGACCTTTCACCACCAGCAATCCAATTTCCCTGTTGATAAATGCAGCCTCTCCCATTAGACTGATGGAAGCATCTCTGCAAGTACATTATAAGCGCACAAAGACAGCACATCACTGCACATCAGCGATTCCTTTGACACAGCTAATCCTGTAAGCAGGCTGTGTTTTAGCCAAGAAGGCACTAATTTAACAAAGATTAGAGACACTCTAGAATCAGAGTCTGAAATACTGAGGATACTTTCCTCAAGCTGAAGCCCAAAACCAGTCCCCGGTGATGGGACTCAGATGAGTAGTTACGACAGATTGTTTAGCAGTCTCTCTGGTGTTCTGATCGAACACATAGGCTCCCTCTACTGTCTCTTCCTGTCTGGAAGGCTTCTCTTTTTCTCCACATTACCTGCATTTGCTACCAGTTAGAGAGCAACCTTAATTTTCTCCAAGACCTGTCAAACTAATGGCACGTGCTTCAAGTAAAAGCAACTTGCCATTACAATTTAGCAGTGCCTTTACTCCCTCAGTATCTGCAGAATAAAAAGGAGTAAAGGATCCTTGTCTCCAAACTGGAGAGACGGGGGTTTGACAGGTGGACCACTTGGTGCATAAGGAATTGGCTGGATGGACGCACTCATAGAGTTGCAGTCAATGTCCTGATATCCGAGTGGAAAGCAGTGATGAGTGATGTTCCTCAGGGATCAGCACTGTTCAACATCTTTGTCAGCTGCATGGACAGTGGGACTGAGTGCACCCTCATTAAGTTTGCTGATGACACCAAGCTGTGTGGTGTGGTCAACATGCTGGAGGGGAGGGATGGCATCCAGTGTGGAAAGCTCATGAAGTTCAACAAAGCCAAGTACAAGGTGCTGCATCTGGGCCATAGTAGCCCAGTCAATACAGGCTGGGGGATGACCAGAATGAGGAGAATGACTTGGGGGTATTGGTGGGCAAGAAGCTCAACATGACCCAACACTGCATCCTTGCAGCCCAGAAAGCCAGCACATCCTAGGCTGGATCAAAAACAGGTGATGTGACCAGCAGGTTGAGAAAGGTAATTCTCCCCCTGCATTCCACTCTGGTGAGATCCACACTGAAGTGCTGTGCCCAGCTCTGGGGCCCCCAAGATAAGAAGGACATGGACCTGTTGGAGCAAGTCCAGAGGAGGGCCACAAAGACGATCAGAGGGCCAGAACACCTATCCTATGAGAACAAGCTGAGACTTGGGTCTATTAAGCCTGGAGAAGAGGGCTCTGGGAAGACCTTTTAGCAGCCTTCCAGTATCTAAAGGATGCTTACAAAAATGCTGGAGAGGGACTTTTCACAAGGGCATGTGGTACTGGCTTTAAACTGAAAGAGGGCAAGGGTAAATTAGATATTAGGAAGAAATTCTTTACTGTGAGGGTGGTGAGGCAGTGGAACAGGTTGCCCAGAGAGATGGTAGGTGCCCCATCTCTGGAATTTTTCAAGGTCAGGTTGGATGGGGCTTTGTGCAGTCTGGTGTAGCAGAAGGTATTCCTGCCCTTGGTAGCAGGGTTGGAACTAAATGATTTTTAAGGTCCCTTCCAGTCCAAACCATTCTGTGATTTTATGATCAAACAGAATGGTTTGCTCTGATTCTTATCCCGATCCTCTGCTGAAGAAGCTTCATAGCCCATACTGCCTACAATAAATGGTTAAAAAAATTCCAGTAGCTTTTGAAATCAACATTTGAAATGATAAATAGGCTTTCTCCTTGAACAGATGTGGAACTGTCTGCTGCTGATGTTCTCCAGAACATCCTTTCCCATGAGTGATGAGATTTTGGAATCTGCAGAAGATGTGTGGGCACTCTTGGCACCTATCAGTGCTACCTCAAACTGAGTATACCAGAAAAGCTAGATATTTTGTAATGGATCTGGAAAACCTTCCTGTTCAAGTTCATATTCCACCCTAGACCCTCTCCAAGACTGTTATCACAAGTTACGTTCATTTTTTTTTTTTGGGTAGATGATGCAGAACTATTTCCTTCATGATTCAAAGGAAAATATTTTTTACTCTCCTTCTGCCTGATTTCAAAGAAAAAAAAAGAAGAGAGTTCTCCAAATAACTGATTGCCGTAATACTTTCCCCAAATAATTTAGCTTCCCAAGATGATCATTCAGCTTGATCTAGTACTGCCAACTTGTAAAAACATTTTGTGCATCTGTGCAGGGAATATAATTGCATGATGTAAAAGACAACTGCTGATAATTTTGAGTATTTCTGTTTGCTACCTGAAGATGGCAAGACTTCTCATAGATTACAGATTATTTAGACTATTTGTTGATTCTGGAACCAAACCCAACATGAAGGCAGGCCCAGCTTAACGACCATCAAAGTGATTGCGTTAGAATGTTTGTGATGTTAACAAGCCACATTCACTGGAAGGCGTAAGGGTTGATTTGGCTTCAGTGTAAGCTGACTCAACAGCAGGTTTCAACAGAGTCCCTAGAAATTTCTAGAGTATTTGCATTGATATATCAAGGCTGGGAAGTCATGTAGAGGAAACAACTGTACAAACTCCATTCAGATGATATCACAGCACCCCACTGCTCTTGAGACACATCTGTCTAGAAGGGTTAGGAGGAAAAAAAAAGATGTCTCTCTGTATCAACAATGACTCTTCATATTGCTGCACGCATCTGCCTTAAAGCCCCCTGTCCTTCCTGGTGGTTCAGAGCCAATCATCTGGCCTTGTTGGGGACTCCCAGACTGTCCCAAGCTGTAAATTCCCATGACCAGAGTGTGCAGGTCTGTACCAAGTCCCCTGTACGTGCTGCTAGAACGTGTGTTCTGGGCTCCCATGTGGAGAGGGTATCTCCCAGTGCACAAATTACTAAAAAGTCACAGCCTCTGTAAGAGAATTAAATTCTTTCTATGGTTAAAACAGCCAGTAGTAACTTCTATTTGCATGATCAAGTCAGTTTTGATAGCTGTTCCCACCACAAAAATAGTTATGCTTTTGTTTAAATAGAAGAACACAGAATGGAAAAATTGGCATATGATAGGCTGAACTCCTGTAGGGGTTTTAATTTTCACATACTCTTAACTCATGGAGCCTAATGAGCTTAACATTTTGGCCAGTTGCACAATTTGGAAATTTCAACAGTGAATGGTTTTTGGACTGAAGAAAAAAATGTTCTCACAAATATGAAAAGTGAACAGATGTTACTATTGGTGCTTCCAACGCCTACTGACAGAAAACATCTGTGTTGAACTTCCTGAATTTTAGGATCTTGAGAACACTCCCACACACCGCTGAAAGCCATTTGAAAGCAATTGGGCTGGCAGATTGGCTCTTGTATGTATGACTGAATGTTCTAACTCAAGCAGGTGCTGGTTGTTGTCTTGCCTTGAGAAGCCCAGTTAGCTATCCAACCGTGTTATCCAAGTTTTTAGCAGTATGTGTGAAGTATGCTTTTAAAAAGTCACAGAAAGCAGTTGATCTTAATATTATGGTGGTAATAAAATGAATGGAATGAATGGAAATAATAAAAAAAGAATTATTTTGATGCAGATACTAGCAGAGTAGGAAGATCACACTGCATTCTATGGTGCCCTGGAAATTTTTTGGCTTTTTAATCCTGCAAAAACTCATGTTGAATGAACAGAATTTTGCTCTATAAATATACTCATTGTGCTGAAAACATGTAAGGCATTCACTGTCCTCCAAATGCTTAATCACACATTTAATAGGCTCCATGACCAAAGTGTGCTATTTTACATGAGCATGATACAACAGATGTCACAGAGTAACTGGGAGTTCCCTGCTTCCTCCTGCTCCTTGTCCACACCCATCAGTGTGATATTTGTCTGGTTATAAGAGCATATTTGGCAAGGTGATTTTCCTCTCTGGCAAATTTTTGCTTGACTATCAAACTAACCTTCTCCAATTAATTACATAGTAATGAACATTTGACAAATATAAATCTATGTCATTTTAGTGTTCTGTAAAACATCATTAGCTCATTCAAGTTCATTCAAGTTCACTCAAAGTAACATCTCCAAATTTAACTTTAGTTACCTCTTTCTTAAAAACAGAATTTAGGTGGAAGTCAAAGGGACAGTATTTACATGTCACTGAGGTAGGTTTTTTTTATGATTTTATAGTTGTCTTAGCTAGGTAGTCTCAGTTTAACCAACATAAAATGAGTAGCTCTGTTAACTGCACTTCCACTCTCAGGCTAAGATGGAATAAATGGATATGCTTTTGAGCACACAACATTATCATCTGATTACTCTTTTATGCCGCAATATTTCTAACTTCCAGCGAAATCCTACTGGTTTGTACCACCAGTAGCAACAGTTCTGCTATATATTGCCTGTCAAGTTAAGTAAATTTACTGCATTTATATCCTGCTCCTTTTTCATGCAGCATGATTTTCACAACCCAGTTTATTTCAGTCTTTATTCTAATTGCTAAGTCCACAATTTCAGGACTTGATCTTTTGGGGTATTGCCTTCTTGCACAGTTTAGAAACCAATGATGTGAGGTCAACTTTCGAGCTAGAGACCTGGGCCCCTTTTATAGACACTTAAGAAGAATGGGCACATTCAGGTGCATTTGTTCTACTTAGTTTGAATATCTGCATTAGGATATCACGCCATGAGATATCACCTGCACCTGATTGGAGCTTTTGATGACTACACTGTATGTAGATAAATGTCTACATCTGCTCAATAAATACAATAGAAAAATTCTGTACCTTTCAAGTCATTCCAAGTCTTCTCACATAATTCAGTAGATCATGCTCACAAGAGAGATGTATTTGCTAACATATGTCTTAATTCTGATCCTGAATTTCCCAGTTTGTCTGTGCAGCCATACTTCAGCAGGGATTCTGCTTTGTCCTTTCAGAGATATCCCCTTACTGAGTCTGCAAACAAAACCACCCTTTGCCTCTGCCCAATGCTTCTTTCCCACATCTTGTCCACCTACAGCTTCTCCTTTCCTCCATGCAATAACCTTTTGAAGGTTTAGCATGGAAATCCTCGTGTGGTTTTGTCTAGACTTGCCCTTTCTGATGCTTTTCTTTGAGAGACCATTGCTGTGGTCCCAGTATTGTTCTTGCTACAGAAGCACTGCAAAGCGCAGAAAGCATTTCTGACATTTACTCCTGTGTATTTTGTGACATGAAGAAACTATTAACTGGTTCTTTTGAGTTCTTGACCTACATTCCAGCATATATTTACTTTTGCACATGTTTTATCTTCTTGGGTGACATAGCAGCTTTCTGGAAGATCACAAATTAGATCAAACCGTGGGAACAGAAAACAGTACAAAATTATTTCATTACTGAGTACAGAAAAGGGATGTGGCTTCTGGTAAAGAGAATGCTTTCATAGTTCCTTTTTTATGAAGATTTAATGTGTATTCCTTCCTTAATGAAAAAAAAAAAAAAAAGAAATCTACCCTTCTGCAAGCTGAATCACTGCTCTGGAATTAATGTTAATGTCGTTTGGTCACCACTGTCCTGAGAGAAAATGTCATATGTCCAGACAATGTAGTTAAAAGAACAGCAGATTGTTACCATGCCATGAGGCTGAACTAGCCTCATTTTTTAGTTATTTTTAACGAACTTGATGATTTTTTTGTTTACTTTTGTTATAAATAAAAGAAGGTTTTTAACAAATGAGAAGGGAAGTCTTTTCTGAGAATAAGAGCTGGAATGTGAAACTCATCTAATAACCTCCTCTAAAGTAGCAAAGCAGAAAAAAGAAGTAAAAATCACCATTAGTTACGTACTTTTATGTTAAAGCCTGCTGACTCTTTCATTGCTACTCTGTGTTTAAGAATTGAATGTCACGCAACTTAAGGCACAAGAGAAAGGTTCGTTTGATTTGCTTGTCAATATTCTAATTAGACAACAGAATTTCATCTCTTCCTGGTACCGTGGTACGCTGGTAACCATGTTGTTACCAAATGTCTGAAATATCAGACTAAAGCTCCCCTTTTGGTATCAGTGTGGTGGCAGAAGTTAATGCCAGCCCTACACTTGTCAAGATCCATTTATTAAAGTTCTTAGAGATGCCTCTTCCCACTTAATGAAGCAAACAAGACCATATGCCAGTGACAATAATATGGGTTCTATTTGATAGTAAATATGAGAGAGAGAGAGAGAGAGAGAAAGAAAGAAAAAAAGAAAGAAAGAAAGAAGTAGAAAATAGGTGGGGGGGACAGAAAGAGGGTGACAGAGACAGGATAAGGAAAATACCACCACTCCGCAGATCCAGCGATGCTCCGTTGGTCCTCTCCAGCTGGTCTTCTTAGTGGTGAAGGTCCTCCTGGAAGGCATAGAANGTGCAAGCCTTCAAGAATGACTCTGGGGGGTCTTTGATGGATTATGACACCCCCTCAGCTGCCTCTCACGTGAATGTCCCGTGGACGTTGCCTGTGGGGTTGGGGGTTCCACAGCTGGGCCAGTTAGTGTAAAAGGGAGGATGGGTGTTCACTGCCTCTGAGCAGAGGTTACACCCAAAACATCCTCCCCCTCCTGCCTCATTTCGGGGGGTGGGAGTCTGTGTAAACCTGGCTTCTGTGGGCTGTGGTCTCCCCCATCCCAAACTCAGCCAGGGAAGAATCTTTGCTGTGTTTGGCTTTCTTGTGGATGCATTCTTCTTTTACAGCTTTGTTTGTTTTTTCCTGGGCCTGAGATGATTAAAGAATGGGTTTTCCCTTCTCTAATCTTGGTGGTTTAACTTAAAGTCCAAAGCCCCAGTCAGGTATCTTCAGGGAGGCTTCTTTGGTTCTTTATGCAGGTTTTCTTATAATGAGCAAAGATTTTTATTAATGTTCCAGGCATGAAGTATTTCAGTCACTGACAACACTAAAAATACAGATTCAGAAGACAAATTTGAGAATTTTCAGGCCTGTGACAGTAAATGTAAATTTAACAATACATTGAGGAAGTAAGATAATAAGTTTTTCTCATTTCCTGTAGAAGACCAAGTTTGTCTACTACACAAAATAAAAGTTGAATGACGAAACACCTTCTCTTCAGGCAGCCATGCTGCTCAGTTGCGTGATGCATTTCATCCCATTTCATTTGCACTTTCCCAGCTATCTCACTGACACACATTTTGCCAGAAACCTGCTGCTTTTGTTGCCTTAGACCTCGCTCAATGACGGTTTGACCCTATCTGAACTCCTTATCAGATTTCCTGAAGGTTGTACCCTGGTATGGAATGCTACACCTGCAGTGGTGGGGGCTGTGTGCAGCAGCAATGGCTGGTGCCATCTAGTGAGGAGCTTCTGAATGCTCACTGCAAACTGTTCCAAGGCATCTGTCTTTTAGAAAGCAGTCATTACTACAGTCCTGAAGACACAGGAATAAAGTAACATGCTAATATGAGTAACAACCAAGCCTGCTCAAACTTCAGGATTTTTTCTCCCAGATGTTCTTTTTCTCCAGTGGCTAGCATTGGTTGTGTTTTGCCCTGTGTATTTGTATTTTCTACCCTTCCATGGATCATTTTGATCTATTCTTCCTAGGTGGAATTACGAAAAGTGTTTAAATCTTGCTTAAACAAAACTCTTGAGTTGCTGAGGGGGATGGAACCATCCAAACTACATCATCAGTGTACAACATAATGATGTAAGGTACAGAAATGTTCCAGTTGCTTCTGTGTCATGGTAGATGTTGTACTCATCAGTGTCTGGAGATCTCTGGAGGTCTGTCCGTACTGGGCAGCCCAGTGCTGTCAGAAGCAGCTGCTGAGTCAAACCACGCTGTGGCAGCAGGTGCTCCGTGTGGTCTGCTTTTCTCTGCCCCTCAGCCCAAAGCAGGGCAACCCCATAGGTCAAGTATTTCTGACAAACTGTGCACTTCATGGAGCTGAACCCCAAACCTTTCCTCTACATATTCCCCTCTAGTATGTTTAGTCCATAAACTCCTAGATAACCTCCTGGTTTATGCTCCAGCAGAAATGCTAGGTGATATGCCCATCCTAGTCTGACTCTATGTGCCACAGCAGGGTTCTTGAGGTTCTTTCTTGTCGTATATATTTGGGGGTGGTGGGAGCACTAAGATCATACATTTTTTATTTCGGGTCAGTGATTGCTTTAGTGCACTACATCCGTTAAAACCACCTGAAAGAATCACAAATACCCTACATTTACACCCAGTTTTCCACATTTTGCCATCATTACGTTTAAAAACTTTTCTGTTTCTTTCTTGTGTGGCTGGGGCATGTCTTTTCCTGGGTTAGCACTTTTAGTCAGCTCAAAAGTTGCTCATTTTCCTTATAAATTATTTTATTCCCGGGTGAGTTGTTTTCTGTTCCGCTTGCTGGTCTCACTGAGTAGGAGTGCACTGAGGTCCTTGCTGT
Source organism: Machaerirhynchus nigripectus (assembly GCA_013397975.1). Taxonomy (NCBI): domain Eukaryota; kingdom Metazoa; phylum Chordata; class Aves; order Passeriformes; family Dicruridae; genus Machaerirhynchus; species Machaerirhynchus nigripectus. The sequence goes on along the minus strand of VZRQ01005208.1, from coordinate 861,260 downwards.
CACATCCTTTCCCCATCTGTTCTTACAGGGACCATTCCAGACTAAGAACTCTTACAAAAAATCCCAGCTCCAGCTTGTCTGTCATGGTCAGATCACCCTTCCCACAGGAAATGAACTTGTCCTTTCACCAATGACCTTTCTAAAATGTCAAGGAATTAACCTCCTTTCTTTTTGTCCACTGGTAGAAGAAATGATGGTCTACAAGGCTCGTTTTCGTGTGGGGAATACTGAATCATCACATTCCATGTACCAGAAGCAATTGCAAAATGGCTGTAATGAAACATGGAGAAATGGGCGCAATGGCTGGGAAGCTCTGTAGAAACTCGGATTCTGTCTCCTCTTTATTGCAAAGCAACAGTTTTCTCCAGTCTTTGTATCTCCACCCTGGTAGGTGGATTTCAGCAATGCATGTTTCCTGTGCTTTAAAACCTTTAGAGCAGGTACTGTCATTTATTGCATCTTTGTTTGTATAGCACATCAAACATTTGGTTGCTCTCAAAATTAGCACACCCTCCTCTGTCAATTTTGTTTCCACACTGTAAATTTAACAGTAAATTAAAAGAAAGAAAGTATTGCAACATATCTCTTTCATCTGACTTATCATAAAAGTACTGGAAATTAAAGTTCAAGCTGCAAAACATGAACATTAAGTACAAATTTAAAAGTCTGATCAGGATCTTCTTACGTCCACTGGTACTTAATTGCAAAATGTAGTTATTAAATTGAGTCACAACCTTGGCAGCATTTTATTTCATGCATGTCACTGGACAAGTGACAATGTGTATATATAACATGGCACATATTTTCTAGGGAGATTTCCTCCAGGCTTTCTAATTTCCAGCCGTTGCTCCACTCTGTAAATAGTTTTTGCACAATATCTCTGTGGGCTGGCCATAAGAGTTTAGCGAGCCCTCTTCCCGTCAGCTGAAGTTGCAGGAAGAGCAAAGCAGGGTCTGCCTATCTAGGTGTATATCCTGACATTGGGAGCTTTGTAATTCAACTAAACGCTTGCAGAAGTTTTGTATAAAAACAATGAAAGAACTTCTTGTTAGTATTCAAGATATTCCATCAGCCCACTTTTTGCTTTTCTTTTTGTGCGCTCTCTCAGAGGTGCTGGCTGTGGCATTCCGCACACACTTCAGTGAACCTCTTAGCACTGGCCTCTAAGTCCCGTGGTGGGTGACATGGAGTAATGGTGGCATGCTCTGGATTAGGGAAGAGGTCCAGTTCACCACAGTGAAATGAGAAAGGCACTGTGGGCCAGAGTGTGTTCAAGAGGATGTACTTAATGAGTTTTCTAAAATATGACAGGGATGGTATGTTTCCCTAGGCTTGCTTTTTTTTTTTTTTTTTTTTTTTAAGACCTGGAAATTTTAAGTCAGGCACAATTTTACAGCTTTGGAGAATTTTCTAGGATTTCTGACCCTCCAGGAGCACAGGCAGAGTAGTACCATGCGTGGCATGTGTCACACAGGGGTATTTGGGACTAATAATTGAGTCATGCTTTATTTGACTGAACCTTTCAAACTTACTGTCTTTGCTTGAGTCTCCTCAATGACCTTTGCCAAAGAGAGCATGTTCTTAGGTCACTTGCTAATGAAAAGAGGACATACTTGTTCAACAAAAGATATAAGATAAAGAAAGCAGAGTTAAAGCTGACAAGTCTGAGTTAACGAAGGTTAACAAAGTTAGCTCAGTTAACAAGCCAAGGTACTAATTGGCTGAAGAATTACACAAACATTGTCATGATATTAAGTATTTCCCTAGCTCTGACTCTAGACTTGTGTTAAACTAGTCCCTTAAGGATCTATTCTCTTGTCTTTATTGCAAATAATATTAAATAACCCATATTCCTCAACAAACAAGTGACCAGATAATTACCAGGAAAGCAGAGGGAAGGGGTGCTGATGCCCAGCCCTCTTACTTGTTTTCCATTCCTTGTTTATTTCTTCCTCCACACTAGATAGGGAAATGGGACTGGAGGTGGTACCTGATGTAGGAGTTAGAGAGATAACCATGTTCCATGGAATACCACCTTTAAATTGTACAGCTCTGCATGGTCCCTATAGAAAGCCAGGCACGGGTTTGACAATTCTGATCATAACCAGCCTTTTATCAGAAACTGCAATGAAAAGTTTTACATGTGTTCTGCCTCCAGACAGCTGCCCACTAAAGGGGTGTAGAGGGACACTAAAGAGATGGTTTGCTTATCTCAGGAGGATGAGTGGGTTTTGGAATTTATTTATTTTGGCTTTCAGGTACTCCAAAAATGAAGTGGCATTTTCAGTGCACAGAGTCCATGTACTCCTTTCTTTGCAGAAGCAACTGAAACATTAGTTTTCAGAAATTAAATGCAACTGGAGCCAACTCAGATCTCTACAAATGAATTTGAATAATTTGTCTGTGTTCTTTGCAAATGTATGGAACATGTTTCCATCCTTTTTGAACCTTTTTAAAGGTTCCTTTCTAGATTTGGGTGCATGAGGAAAAACAGACTACCTTAAGCATTTAATGAGGTTTTAAGGCTTTATAGTAAAATTGAAATATTTTTGATTGATATTCTTATGTATCAGAATTTATACTGCTCTACCAAAAGAACCCAAACAAACAGAAAGATCACAGACTACATTCTTTTTAATGAAGGAAATGTCTATTTCCCTAAAAAGGCAGTTTCATGGGGCATGCTCATGTGTATCCTGTCAATTCCTAGATACCTAAATTTTGAGCCGTAGTAGGTAAGAAAAGGGAGAAAATGTGGCATAAGAAAGAACTTCTTTCTCCTGATCTTGGGACTCACACTGAAAAATTCTGGTTCAGATTTAAGTCATTAGTCTAGTACTTTTAATCAGCATCTTTCCACTTGGGTCACACAACTCAGAAAATATGTCTACTGTGATCTGCACCTCCACAGAATCACTTTTAGAGATTCACTGTGTTTTAAAAAAACTAAAAACTAGTGCTGTGGAGGTAGATGCATCTGTAGTAGCCAGCTGTGCCTGGCATAAGGAAATGAGCAGCTGCTTGTTCAGATGCATATGCCTCCTGCCAACATGAATCCTTTGATGTTTTAGATGTATTCATGTGATCTTTGTTCCTTCTCAGTTTGTTAATCTGAAAAGACACTGGCCTCCTAGCACCTAATAACCCACATGAGTAGACTTGGTTTAAAAGTAGGGATGTTGTATAAAGTCGGGTTTGGTTGTAAGCAGAGGGAATTCTCTTTCTCACTGACAGCTCAAACACTTAAATTCATGGTGTCCTTTGGCAATGCTCCTAAACCATCAGTCTTGTCGACTCAATCATAGCAGCAGAGCAAAAGATCCATACTGTACGAGATCCATCCTGGTGGCTTGTCCCAAGGAACTCCATGTAATTCAGCCTTCATATTGGCTCATTCCTAGTCTTCTTCCAAAAAAAAGAGACTTGCACTGAGTTCTGTACTTTGTTTGGCTGTGTCAGCTTCTCAATATGGACTCATATGATACCATACAATAAGATCTAAAATACAAAACCAAGTGTTGTGACAACCATTTTACATGAAAGCAGTGCAGAAAATTGATTTGATGTTAAAGCTACAAGTAAGCTGTGTTTCAGTGATAGTGTTGCTTTGGGGTATGTGCTACAAAAACAGCTATAGCACAGATAAATGTTTATTTTAGATAGTTGTTGACTATGAAGTTTTTAAAGTGTAAAGGGTATCACAAATGGGCCTATGAGACTAAAATAAATTTTGCCTAGTATCAGCAAGGCATTGCTCAGCATCTTTGCTATGATTTCCTTATCCAAAGAAACTAGGGTTTTTTCAAGTACCAACACTGCCCTCTTTCCACCTCAGTGACATTAAATGAAGTTGAATTCTTGAACAGGAATTGAATTCATCTTCTAGCTCTTTCTTTGAAGACATGAGCAAGATCGTAGGTATTTTATACTAAAACAAGGTGGTATCTTTTATCAGCTTTTATGTATAAATATATATGTGTTTGTTCATGGTTTGCTGTGGTTCTTGCTTTGTGAGGTACTGATGCTGTTGCAGCCTAGTCTGCGAAGAAAATCTAATTGCATTTTAAAAACAACTTTCATTAGATTTGACTTAATTTGAATGTCTTGGTAAATGGTGCTTTGCCCCATTTAAAGCATATTTCTCCAGAAAAGATTGCAGCAATTTAGTATTAATGTCGTTAGTGCAGTGAGTACATGCAAAACATATGTGCCTTCAGTGACGCTACGTCTGGAATGATATTCAAATACTTCAGTTCACAGATCTCAGACATACTGTCACAATTCATTACTTAAACCACCATTGTGTCATTGCAAAATTGTTTTTTCCTCTTTTGAGCCTTGTGATGCTGGCAGCCAACAGGGATTATTTTTAAACAATGGTTGAAGTGGCCTGAAGAGCCGAACCAGCGCAGGAAGGGAGAATGACCAGGGAGCCCTGTGTGCAACTCTTCAACCTGTGAGGATCCATGCATGTCCCATCATTTTCAGGCTCCACTGCTGAGTAGAAATATGATCACTAAAGAGGCAGAAATTCCTGCCATTAAATATCAGACTCCACTTGTAATAAATATGGCCAATAAGCAAATTTCACAGTAAGCATGTTTTACTTGTTTAGAGCATCATACGTTATGTTGTAGGAGAATCGCTCCTGAGAAACCTCATTCCAAAGAAAACATTTTTTTGTAGAGTGGCCATAAATACTGAGGTAGTGAATATTGATTTGAATGCTAATATCCATGTGTTAATTTTGTGACCACAGGTGTAAAATAGTCACTGCTGCTGGAGTTTCTCTCTGTGGTGTTTCCAGATGATTTTTATCAAAGAGCCTGGCCTACTGGGATGGAGAGAAATTCTTTGTTTATTTTTTCTTCAAGAGATTGACTCAATTGCAGTAGTGATAACTTATCCAGCTTCATGCATCTCAACTGTTCCTATGTAAATGCTGTTTTATTGCTTTTATCAGGGCCAGCCAGGACTTCTTGGATCACAGGGATTCACTGGACCACCAGGATTGATGGGGATCCCAGGAGTGCAAGGTCCCAAAGGTCACAAAGGTGAAAGAGGATACCCGGGAATAACTGGACCCAAAGGAGAAGTGGTAACTTTTGAATATCAAATGTTTTAGCTAATAAGCAAGATGCTGGGCAGAATATCATTTTAATTGTGCTGTTTCACTCTAGGGACAAAGAGGAGTCACTGGATTCCCTGGGGCAGATGGCATTCCTGTAAGTAGCGGGTTACTTCATCTTTAAGAAATCTCTAACTGCAAATATTGCAGTCTAGCTTAAAGCCTTTGTACTTAAATTAAAATGTCTGGGTTAAATTCTACATCAGCCACGTACACACTCTTCAGCTACGGACGTTTGCTGAAATGAGTGGAGCTACAGGTACACAACAGAAGAGCAGAATCTGTGCTCCCTCTCATTGCCTCGGATCATTAAGGCCCATTTGCTTTGTCCTATGGAGAAATCCCCTTGTAAAGGGGCAGAAAAGGACAGAAATTTCCTGTGTCTCTGGAGGTTACCCAGCTAAGTATGTTCTTTTGTAGGAAAGACCTGTGACATAAGTGCTTCACAACTCTTAAGCTTGTGAACGAAGGACACGAGTGGGTCATTCCTAATTATTTCTGATTTGCAAAGCGCGTAAAAAGAGCAGTGATTTTAAGATTACTAACTATGGTTAATTTGCTTTAGAGCTCATATGGCATGCTTGGATTGTCTTTAAAAACTTACTGAGCACTAAGCAGTGTAAAACTTTGAACAAGTTGACCAGGTCCATGAAACTGAAGCACTCAAAGAGGAAAACTGGGTAAAGTTCACAGCACAGTATTTTCCCAGCCTACACTTCTTTACATCTTGTGTCATAAAATAACAAAGAAATCTGAGTCACTGGAATCCCTGGACAGAGTTCCCAGGCTTGGGTTTCCTTTGTAGTGCTCCCTGACACTGGGGCCCCGCTTTGCAGCCCACGCATCCACATCCATTCTGCTTTTACCCTCTTTTGTTTCTAGAAGAGCTTCCTATCAAGTTTCAGGGATTTCTCTCTCACAATCTTCCTCATCTCCCTCTTTCTCACTCTTAAAGGAAAAAAAGAAGATCGTATTTGCCATTTCTCTTAACCACTCCTGAGCCAAGGATCTTGTTCCTCTCACTGCATCATGCTGAGTTGTTTTCTAAGCACTGTAACATCCTGGGAAGCAGAGTAAATTGCTCCCCTGTGAAGCCCAGTGTTGCTATAGCTGGACTGCTTCTCTTACCTGGGCATGTTTTCTTTTTCAGCCCTGCCTCCCTGACCTCTGCACATTGCACTGTGAGGGATAAATACCTTCAGACAGTAGTTGAACCTGCGTTTTCATTTTGTCCTCTCTTCGAGCTCCCCTGCTCTTCCAGCACCCTTACATTTTCCAACCAGTTTTTTCAGGCCAAGTCATAACATCGACCATGGGAAGGCAGATAGATAGACACCTGAATAAACCACAATGGCACGGTGCTAGGATGTGGGGCTGGGAGCCAAGGGAGAATCTCTTCTGGGATGAGGAGTGCCAGTATTTGGTGAAGCTGAGTAAGAACATGGACATTCTTCTGTTTTTTCTAAGCAATGGAGCAAAAGCAAAGAGAAAACTCTTGCTATAGATAAAGGAAAGGGAGAAATGTTTTATGTTAGTTTCTGGGTTTTTGTGACTGAGCCTGCTGGAAGAAAGAGCTGCTCAAGGGAAGATTTGCTTCTCATCAGCCTCAGTGCAAACCAGAAACAACAGCAATTAAGGTGATGTGTGAACAGCAACGAAAATCCAGTTTGAGACAGGAGTAACTTTTCAGAGGCTCGGTGTCAAGGTCTTGGAGTGCCCCCAGCTCCCTACCTTTGAGCCCTGCTGTTTTCTTCCATATTCACAGACTCATCATGACACTCAATCTAGCTCCCAACTGCATCTTTGATTTTTTCCTGGCTTGGAAGCTGTTCAAAGTCAGTGAGGAACCGTTCTTCCCACTCTTCCAGTGTGAAGCACTGAAATGCTTAACAATCCCAGTTCTTGGTGGATCCCTGCACAGCAGCCTCATCTGGCTTAGTTCTCTGCATAACAGAGCCTGCATTGAACATAGCTTTCTTACCCTTTCTGAAAGGTCCTTCACTACTCATTTTTTCATGCTGTCTGGGGCATCTGGTTCAAGCTGCAGCTATATTAAAAAAAGGGACTGTCTGTTTCTGTCTTTGAAAATCCTAGTTTCCCATGGATCCAAGCCTTGGGCTTAATGTGAGAATGTCTAAATACTTCGTGACTACAGGAAAAGGAAAACTAGAAACAGATGGATAGATAAACACTTCTTTTTTTCCTCAACAGGGTCATCCAGGGCAGCCAGGACCAAGGGGGAAACCAGGTCATGATGGCTGTAATGGGACAGCAGGTGACCCTGGTGACTTTGGAACTCCCGGACACTCTGGTTTCCCTGGTGGCATTGTAAGTAGCTGGCAGTAAGTGAGTACCTGAAGCTAAGAACATTGCTGGAGTGAGTTTCATTCACATGTGGGTTGGAAGTTAATGGGACATCTCTTAATGAAGGGAATGTGGGGTGTTTTGGCCCAGCAGAGCATTTGTGCAGACTTAGCATGGACACACTGCACTGTGTTCAGTCATTGAATTGCAGCCAGGGCCAGAAGTTCTGCTCAGAGCTATACCTGTCACACAGGTCTTGCGGAGAGATTACTGTAGGAAAACCCATACAGCTTTAATCAACAGCAATAAAATTATATTAAACTCATAACTGCTGATGAAAATATCCTTTTCTTCCCTGCCCCATGGCCAAAGTATTGGCTTTTCGTGGTGAGATACACAGGATAATGCTGAGATGAGCGGTGGGGCTCCTGGATTTACCAGGGCACATGTCAGCCCTGGGCAGCATCAGTTCTGGCTAGGATGTGCTACCCCATAATACCACTCGCAGGTAATTGGGGGAGTTTCTCCCCCAGATTTAGAAAATCATTCTTTTATGTACTGTGAGGGTTTACACTCTTTTCCCAAACCAGAATTTCCAAAGCTAGGCATAGTTTCTGCCTCTAAACTGCAGTATGTTTATGTATACTTACAAAAACACCAACAAATATTTTTCATTTCACTCTTAGCTGTTTACATGTTAACACGTATGATATGAAACTTAGGTTGTGTTTTGGTTTTTTTGGTCACCTCCAGGGAGTCCAAGGGCCCAAGGGCCAGAAGGGGGAGCCGTACATAGTAGCACCGGAGATCATCAGCCGATACAGGGTACGTCTGGAACTCCCAGCCATTATTCTTGCCCAGTACACTTTTGCAGGCACAGGATGGAGAGTAAATTTTTCTTATACTCTGATGGGAACATCCCAAGAGGCTCACTTTGATTTTGTGTAGGCTTTCAAAGGCAGCTTCTGCTTTCTCTGGTTGCAGCAAAGTTTATCTGATATCCAAGGGAAAAAATCTCCACTCAGTTATTTCCAAGGAAAGTCAGCCTATAGGTGGATTGCAAAGGCACTGTAGATGATGTAGGTCAAGTATTCCCCTCTTTATTCAATGGGTACCTTTGTATCCTGTATGGCAAAATCCTTCCTTTGCCATAGTTTTGTCCATTTAATGATTCTGGTTACTATTAGCACCTTTTCTGTAAAATCTCTGTGCCAGTGTTTGACTGACTTTGGGTAAACCCCAAGTATTCCAATGGGTGCTTTTGTGTCTAATCCTTAAAACTTATTTTGTAATCACTTGCAGCTTTTTCTCAGATATATGTATAATCTTGCATAATTTGAAGGTATGAGAAGGAGATAAGGGATTACATATGCAGAGTATAAATTGTGGCTGATATAAAAGCTACAGCTGAACTATACTCGGCACAGAAGGGATCTGCTGACATTGTTTATGTGTATTTTTTGCCAGCAATAAGTGCCAAAATAGGTATTTTTCTTGACATATTTGTAAGTTGCCTGTATTTTTTAATGGAATCTTCTTGTCCTTTTAGAAACTCTTCCAATCTGCACTTATTAGCAATCAGGAATGATAAAGGAATGATTAAGTAATGTTTAAGAAATGCTAAACTACATTGTGGCCAAGGATGGATACTGACACCTGTATTCATTTCAGAAAGTGCTTGGTTCCACAAATCATTCTGTTAACTAAACTCAAATTAACTAGGTCGTTAAGATGCTACTCAAAATGATTGAAGGTGTTTGGACTGAATAACACATTATTTATGTGTTGAAAGGTCTTTGGGCTAGAACATTTTTGGATCTAATTTCCAAAAACATTTCAGCATGTACTGAAGTTAAAATATGTGGTCACTGAAAACAGTATGTTCCAAATGCTTTTTAGTGACTCAGAAGAGAATCAAAATGACTCAGTAATTCCCATGCAACTCACAAAATGGGCTGGGACATTTCAGCTAAGGTTATAGTCCTAATTAAGCCACTGGCTAGATAGGATTTTTCAACAAAAAAATTCAGTGTGGTCAGTTGTATTTTGGATCAGCCTTGTAGTTTGGATCCCTAACTTCACTAGCCAGCTATGTACCCTGCTACTCTATTGCATGCAAATAAACCATTTATATAAAGTATGAAACCTGTGTGATCCACATTCAGTTACCGCAGCATCTCTAATGAATGCATCTGTATGGAAGGGTTGAGTAGCATTGTGTGCTCTAATTAGTTGTTTGAATGAAAAAAAAGAGTGATAAAAAGATTTTATTCAATTTTGTATATCGAATTTATTGCATTTTTTACTTCTTTGTTATTTGTTTTGGTTTTTTAGGGAGATCCTGGGGATTCAGGGATCATTGGTTTTCCAGTAAGTAGTGTTACAGTGGATGTGATGAAGCATCAACAGTAACTAATATCAGAACAACATTAATTGATAGTTGGTGGGGTTTTTTATTTAAAGGGACCTCCAGGTACGCTGGGTATTCAAGGACCTGTTGGTCCAAGAGGACAGCGAGGAAGACCAGTAAGTATATTTAAATTATGTTCTCTAGAAAATTAACCAAACAGAAGAATTATCTCAGCAAGTTCCATTATGTTGGATTATAACCTAGGTTAGAAATAGCTAGAAGATGTCAATGGACATAAAACCTTTTAAAAAGCACTGTGAGACACTGATTCTACAGGGATGAATATTGCAGAAAGAGGTATAGGCTTTTTTTCCCAGTGCTGTCAGAGGCTTTTGATTCATATTGTATTTTTTTAACCTCCTTGGAACATCTCTCTACACTGAGCTATCAGAAATATCATGACTTGAATGTGTTATCTTTCCTGCTCATAAAGGATATTTATATTAGCTCTCTACACTTCCCACAGGAGATTGAATAGTATTTAGAATGCAGTTTTATTTTTGAACTATTTTTCAGTAATTTTTTTCCAAAATCATCATTTGCAGCATTGATGTTGACAACTGTTGCAGTACAGTCCTTTGAGAAGATTGTGTTCTCTCCAGATACCATTTGCTACATTTCTTATTTCCATGGTTAATAGTTTTGCTGGCAAGAAGCAGATATTCAAAGTCAATATATTTCATTTTCTTAAAGCTTTTTTTATTTTCCTGTAACGCATCTTTGTAGCATTTTCTTTTTTCTTTGTTTTGTCAGAATTCACTTTGGACCTGCTTTAGATCAGATCCCTGATCTGAGGGGGAAAAATAAATTTGGGGCTTTTCACACACAGCCCCCATAGCTGTTTTCGGGGACATCCCCCACCCAGCCCCCACCTCCGCAAACAAAACCCAAACTAAACAAAAAAAACCCTAAATCCACAGCATGCTAATCCAATCAAAGTTAATTTTCTGCACTGGGCTGTCCCATCACCTGGAGTATACTTCACCTTTTCTTTCTCCACTGGTCCTCCTGAAGGGACATCAGTCCTTTACTTACTCTTTCTTTAGAGCAAACCCACAGAAGTTCAGGAGCTCCACACAGGAGCCCAGCCTGCAATGACTCATATTCCCAGTGCTCCTTCTTGGATGTTAGGAGTGCTATGAACCATACATTTTCTGAGCCCCACAACTACATCCCTCTGGTTACCATATTGGCAACATCTCTTTTGAGCAAAATACGTCCAACTTTATTTACTGCCTCTAAAGCTGGGACTCACCTCTGAGAGAGACCCAGGAGCATTTCACAGCTCTGAGATGCCTATGGTAGTTCAACCCCCTTCCAGACCAGTACAGTACCAAGACTGCAGCCCAGTGAAGCACGTAAGAGATGTGCTTAACTTTAGGTATGAGTTTAAAATGTTACTTAGTCAGAATCCAAAACACGAGTTCTTACTACTTTAAAAATGGGTTTTCATTAGATCTAGGCTGGGTAACTGCCATTCTGTTCAGAAGGATTACAATGTGATTGAAGAAGGTATTTTTCAGAACAGCACATACAGCTAATGTAGTAAGAATAGCACATGGGATGCTGAGGAATACACTGCCTACTAAATATATACTTAGGTTTCAGACAGAAAGTAACTAACCTCCTGCATGCATTGGTTAGAAAGCAACGAGTAACTTGCTCTCCCCTATTGTGCTTCCCCAGGGACCACCAGGACCCCCAGGGCCCCCAGGACCACAAGTAAGTCTTGTGTCAGAGTTGTTAATGTTGATTTTGTGTTACTGAGATTTATCCAAGACCTACTTGAAGGCAGTAAAAGAAAGAGCCACGGGCTGCATGAAAGACTGTGTAGCACAAGACTTTCTGTGTTGGCTGCATACCATGGGAAGTTAATCTTACACTGGGATCGCCTACCCTGGAAAGATTAAACCAGTTCTAGAGCCAGATTTAATTTGCCACTGTAGTCACAGTAGCTTCCCATGAACAGAGAATCCTTGCAGTCTTCACAATATTCAATTTTATCTCCATGGAAAAAATATATGAGCTCATTGTTCCAACCCATTTAGGTGTTTTTAATTAGCATTCAAGGCTATTAAAAACCTTGCAAAATAAACGCTTGATCTTTTCATGACATTACTCAGTGGATGACTCAAAGAAGCACTGGTAGCATGAGATTTTAAATAGAGTTGTCCTTCTAAAAGTTTAGGTCTATAAAAATACTTCTATATCTATAAAAATACTTCAAGGTAAACCTAGACTACTATTTGAGTGCAGTTCTTCAGTGGTGTCCTGCAGACTTTTAAGCCTGAAAAGGCCTTTAAGCATGTTTAAATTTGAATTTTAGATTAGATTAGAGTTGTACACTTGGTAAGTGTTGACCTATTGTTTTTGCAGGGCAACAGGGGCCTTGGCTTCTATGGAGAAAAAGGTGAACAGGTAAAGGAAAACTAATGAATTACTATACTACTAAAGGGCAGGTTGACGTTATCTACTATTTATAAATGATCCTATTTCAAATACTCTCTTCATTTGCAACTGCATTATATAATTATAAGAGGAAAAATGAAGTATAGGTCTGAAAGTAATTATAGTCTCTATGAGGAACATCACAGCTGAACTAACCCCTGCATGTCTGGGTCTCTCTGTGCTCTCATTTGCACTGACACAGAGGTAACACTTGCGAAACTTATAAAGCCAGGCCACTTTCTATAATGCAATAATCTTTGCTGTTATTCTGGAAACACACAGGGCAAGAGCAAGTATTGCTGTATGTAAAGCCAGCACAAAATTAATTTATCTTGCCATCAACTTATTTGGTATGGTTGTATATGGTTTAGAACCATACTCCCAGCAGGCACAAATATGTGTTGCTCCTTTCATTGCAGTGTCCTGGAGCCTGTGCTGATCAACAGCCTGACCAGGTATTATAGCTGTTAGTAAATGCACCTTCTTCTTCTTCCTGCAGGGCCCCCCAGGTCCTCCAGGTCCACCTGGGCTTCCTACAAGAGAACTGATGGGTGTCTCCCCTGACAAACACAAGGTAACTAAGAGGGTATTTTTCTAAAATAAACAAGGAACTAAGAGCTCTGCAGTACCAAAACTAAAATATTGTACAAATGTGCTTTAACATATAGAACTTAAGAGAATTCAATATATCAAAAGAGAAATCTGCTACTTTCACAAACTTGGATCATAAAGTATTATTGAAACTATGGTAGCTAAAGTAATTCAGAAAGTATTTCCCAAGTTTAAAGGTGCCTTTGGCAAACTTGTTCTTTTTGTTTAAGCATGCAACTACTGGCCATCACTCACATCTCATTTTACAAGCAGAAATGCCTGCTGAGAAACCATTACTGTGTTTGTTTTTACAGCTTATCTGTATGATGCAGATATTTATATTCTTAGAGCTAAGGCTTATTCATATGTATTGGAGAAATCCCCACCAGTGGGATGCAGTTTATTCTCATCTGCTGCTTCCTGCTGGGCGCAGAGGTAGTCATGCCCTGTATGTGTATATTCTGTATCATGCACCAACCTCCAGACCAGTAATTTTTCATCCCATATCTGAAGTTAGAAAGTTTATGTGGCTCATACAGTTTCTGCAATAAGGTGAGTTAATTGCTATGATACTGGAAGATCTAAAAACACCTTTAATACTCTGCAGTCTGCACTAACATAAATGCTGGGCTTTCCATGACTAAGCAGAGACACCCACATGTGAGCTACTTACCTGGAGAGCTGTTATATTCAATGGAGATGTCATCAATATAGTGAGTGGACTTTAGGCTATGATTTGTCTTACCCTAACAGGACCTCTGGATCAAATAATTCATAGATCATCAGTAGGTAAAAATGGAAGAATGGGCATTTATTCATAGGCATTACTTAGGCACTCACCACCCAGACATCTCATGAACAAGCCTGGAAAGAGCTGGGCATTCACATTCCTAGAGACCTTTTCAGAAAAATTATCAAATATCTTTCTAAAAAGAAACTTCAAAAACTTCTTATGAAAGCATGCATTTCATATGACAAGTGTATGAATAAAGAACAGCACAAGAATTGTGTTTTTTCTCTTGATCAGTCACTTCGTGTTGTATAAAAGTTATTGAAATGTAAATGGGAATGCCAAACCTATCTCAATACTTTTTCTTTATTGTTAGGGTGAAAGAGGAGACCCTGGGCCAAGAGGGGAAGCTGGAATTCCAGTAAGTCATGTGGAGAAGAACAAAGACAAATAATAATATTGGAGTTAATACTTGTGCACTCTTCACTGATGTGATGGAATATAGATACGGAGCAGTATAGATGTGTTATATGCAGAGACACCAGTTCTGATGCTTCAGAAAAACTGAACAACTTGATATGTAATAACTCCACAGCACAATCAGTTGTTCTCTTACTGTTTCACTGAAATAAGATTTTCTCTCACACATTTTTAATTTCAGTTTTAACTATTAATAAATCTCTTTACTTATTCTTCTGATATATGTTTTAAAATGTCACTGTAATTTCATCAAGTAAGAATATATGGAATATTTTTAATCCTTTTTAGTCTGCTCTCCAAAACATACAGACTTTTTGTCTCACAGTTTTTTAGATCTGTTGAGTAAGTGGGCAGTAATCCCATATGTTGCTGTATTGTGTAAAGCTGTCAACCCAGCTTGACTGAACATGGTTTAGTTATAACTCACAGACAACCTCCAGACTGAGTGAATAGCTTTGCCATTGAGTGGTTCCTTTTGACTTCCCAGGGAGGTTTAAAACACGGTCTTTACGAAGCAGGGATGCCTCACTGAGCATTTTGCAGAGCTTTATTTTCTCAGATGGTCTGGTCAGCAGCTCCACAAGGTTATGGGAGAAGGTCATAGCGTGAGCCCTGATGCCCTCCATGTGTGGTTGCTAGCCAGTTCTTCAGCTGCTGGTCATATTTTCCACATGTAGGATTTTTTTTACTCATTAGGAAAACTGTAGGTAATATGCTGATGTAGCAAAAGGGGATATGTGTTTCTCTCCTCCTTTTTTTGTGTATAGTAGGGTGGATAGCTGCATGCCTGTGTTTGCCAAATAACTCTCTGAAGCTACAGTTTGGGCATAAGCTGAGTTGCTTAATTGGTTGTATAGCTGAATAACTACTTTGGCTTTTCTTCAGAGCTGCAGACACAGATGAAATAAAGGAGATGATAGGAGGGAAGCACTGTCCTCTCTATAATGGCCTGCTCCTGCTATTGTAATGAAGCAAGCATGTTACACTTAATTTTAAGGACAACATATTTCACATGCAGCTATTATTAGATTATCCTTGTGTTACAATGATGCTTTCTTCCTGTTTAGCTTCCATAAAACAGTGTTGCAATTTTTTTGCACATAGTGAAGAAATATGTTGAACTGACATGCAATCTTTCCTAGGGTGTACTTCTTTTTGCTCCTGAAAAAGGTGAAGAAGGGGTAATGGGCTACCCAGGACAAAGGGTGAGTCACTTATTAAAGGTAGAATTCATTCAGCTGAATGTGTGGATCTGAGCTGAGAGTTTGCCTTCTGGAACAAAACACAGATGAACAAACTATAGAAATTATAGTTCTTCGGATCAGTACGTTTGGCCAGCTCAGAACTGCCTGGAGCAAGAAAGCAAAAGGTGGTGGGAGGAGGCCCCCAAGGGACTCACAAGTGTGCCTGTGGACTCACAGGTATGCCAAAGAATGGTAAGGTATGCCTTACCATATGGGAAGGCTTGTGCATCTTGTGCATCTCTTGCCTGAAGATGTGCTCACTAACCACAGCTGCTGTCCTGGTCCTCAGCACAGACTGTGCTTCACTGTTTCCATCTGAGCCGTCTGCAGACCATGGTTAACAAACATGAGTCTGACTCCAGTTACTTGTAGAAACAAAACAAAAGTTAATCTAAATGTTTCGTTGTAGCATCTATGACTGCTTGTTTTGGGGCAGTGTTTCTGAAGTGCTTAAATAGAGTGAGAACAGTACTGAGAACACATTTGTTGAAAAAATCTGAGTAATCTTTAAAATCTTTATGGTCAATTTAAAATGTATTGATTAAGACAGAAAGAATC
The DNA here is from genome assembly GCA_013397975.1 of Machaerirhynchus nigripectus. Taxonomy (NCBI): domain Eukaryota; kingdom Metazoa; phylum Chordata; class Aves; order Passeriformes; family Dicruridae; genus Machaerirhynchus; species Machaerirhynchus nigripectus. The sequence goes on along the minus strand of VZRQ01005208.1, from coordinate 845,367 downwards.
AAATGCCAGATTAGATTTCAGACCTGTTCCATTTGCACCATACAAAAATCTAATTGAAAGCATACCTGAAGTGTGACTGATGGAGTTTCAAGCTGGTAGATTTATTTATTTCAGAGTTTCAAGCTGTTAGATTTTTTTATCTAAGAAATAAGAATGGTTCTTTGCCATGAGGATGTTAGAATGTCATTTTATATTGTTAATTTAGTTTTACTTCCATAGGGACTGCCTGGCATCAATGGTTTTCCAGGACTCAGTGGAGAAAGAGTGAGTATTTCATACAAGACTGTTGTTTCTAACACATATGTAGACAATCTGTCTGAAAAGCAAACTGTAGAGGACAAATTCTGCCTGCAGTTACACTAGCTGTAGTCTAACAAATGTCATCTGGGTTCATCCATCATTGTATTTTTGGGTCAGTTATATTCTCCTCAATGAGAAAAAAAAAATTACCCTATAATTAAAGTCCAGTTTTGCTTAAACCATGAGCATCTTTTGAGAGCTCTACAGGGGGGTGTCACTTTCATTGTCCCCATTACTGTGATTATGATTTCTGTAATTTTCTTCCTACAAGCAGAAACTTTTTTGAATAGCTTTGTGCGGATGTGGCTGAGATGTATGGTTATCTTGGATATCACAAAGGGAGAAGAGATGGAAACTGATAAATATACCAGTTAATCTCTGTCCCCATGGAAACACACCCAAATATTTAAAATAGCATTCTGTCAGACAGAGACTTACTGTTTGGTCTCAGAAAAAGGCTTCTTCAGTCAGCTTTAGAAATCACTTCCATGAGGTAAATAGCTGTGAGATGCACGATTTTTTCATACTTTGCCATCTTTAGTTGTTTAAAGATTTGTCCTGCCACCAAGGCATAACAAAAATAACATGAAACACATGGGACATGAAAGTACACGAAATCTGAAAAATAACATTTGCACAGCTATTCAGTCCTGGTGGTGTGTAAGGGACTTGCTATTAATAATACACACATGGAGAGGCTGATGCAAAACCCATTAAAGCCCACTGGTTGACCTTAACATGGGGTCATGCTCCAGTCGGATGTGAACAGTGGCTGCCCCTTTTTGGGGATGAATCTTGGCAATAGTTTTAGCAGAAGGTACATTGGTTTGGATAGACTGTCATTCTATAATGTGTGTGTGAGAAGGGACACCCTACTCTATGTGCTATTCACAACAACCCCCTTTTCGTTGATTTTTGACTGATTTTATTCCTAAGAAAGAAAGAAGGATGGTAAAGTCCTGCTACCACACAGATGAAGCTGCAGTTAAGTAGGAAGCTGCTGGCTTTGCTTTTAGACCACCAGCTCCACCTAGTGTAAAGAGGTTGTACACCTGATAATCGAGAGGCTCCTTTTCAGATGGTGTGATGTACAGTTGCCATTATGGAAAAGTCTCTGAAACATTTGGTCAGGTTTGCATCATCTTGTTGAGAGCTGTGGTACTTGTAGTGCTTAAAAACTGCTTCAGAAGTGACTTACAGAGCTGGTTATTAACATTCAAGATCTGGGTAAGAGTTGTACCCACTGTGAAACTTCAGAGATACATAGATTTTAAAAAGCTGACTGATAATCTAATTATTAAGTGTGAATTATACAAAACTACTGGTTTCAGAAAAACTGTGTTAATTGACATCAGTTGGTGATCTGGCCACTGTTTTCTTTTCAACACCAGTCTCTTTCCGGACTACATACAAACATTTTCTGTAAAGAACAAAAGTTGTCAAAGAGCTGAGTAAAGTGCACAGAAGAGATGATCTCATCTGGGTCAGCATCTCTGAAACCTGCACTTTTCTCTGTTCACGCCATCAGCTGAAATACACTCTCCTGTGATAGGATGTAACATGTTTTACTGTGCATGTTTTAGTCCACATGCTTTGGATCTTGAACCTTTTAAAAGAATTGAGTGGGATAGGATCTTAAATATTACAAAAGTTTCTAGGCTAGGGATGGAAAATTTTCTCAGGATGTGGCATGACCAGCGTGGGAGAGCAGGGGGAAGGCACCTTCAGGGCTGCTCCTGAGTTCTTCTCATTTAGCTGTGGAGCCCTTCTTCAGCCCAGTCTCCAGCCACCTGGAAAAGAGCAAAAAGGACCTGTGCACTTCAGTGCTATTTCACTGCTCCCTGTTTCTATTCCAGTGAAAATATGTCCACTTGTAATATTCTGATTAATTTAATTTTCTTGCAGCAGTCTGGTGTGTTCTGGCTGCCTGGCTCACCTGTCTCAGGGTCAGCTGGCATGGAGGGGATCCCCTTTCTCTTCTTCCACCCCACAGCATCCATGGAATGGTGTGAGTGTAGGTGCTCCTTCCATCTGCACCACTCCCAGGGGTGACAGAGCCTGCAGCACAGCAGGTCGCTCTGGCTTTTGGCAAGAGTTAGGCTCGCTCCAAGAGGTGGGACATCAAACCAGAAGGAACCTTATTGGTGTTACAGGAATTGCTGCAGACCAAATAATTTTAGTCTCTCTCTGATAAAGGAGAGGTCAGTAATTTTTATGTGTATTACAGGGTTTTCCAGGACGTGATGGTCCGCCCGGTAGCCATGGTCCCAGAGGAAGCAAGGTACTGCTTTACTTTCACTTGCTAAAGGCAATAAGCCAGATGTCATTTTGCTTCCTTTTCTTTTCTGTCATCATGTAGTAGCAATTGTGTCTGTTGTCATTGTAGAACCAGTTATGTGGTTTGTTAACGTGAAATCCTTGAGGTTTCTTAAATGTCATGTCAGTGCCTTTGGGAGTTCGGGGGGGTTTTGTTTCATGGGCATACCTTCCCATTTTAAAAGAAATTCTCTATAATAATGTGCTTGGGTGTGATACTTCTGTTGACAGGGGGAGTCTGGCGAGATGGGTCCTCCAGGGCCAGATTCCTATTTTCCTTCCCGCATCCCAAGGAAAGGTACGTCTTCTTCGCTTAGATTGTTTATCTTAGCTTTTTCACTACCTTCTGCATAGATCAAAAGCATGACATTCTGAGAATTCAGCTCCTAAAAAAAAAGTGTTTGCTAAAGTGTTCCAGAAGCTGTAATTGCCTTCCAAGAGAGTGCCCTAATCACCTTTTTGCAGGCAGGTGGTTTCTTTGTCTCTCCCACTAAAGCTGGATTGCTATACAAAAGGCTTCCATGCATGCCTGTATCCACAGAGAAGAAGCAAGCAAAAGAGCGTGTGACTTTGTTGTCCAGTGAAAGGAAGAATGGGAGTCTGTCTTCTGTGTCCTGTTTCAGACTTTGGATAAAGTGCAGTAGTGGCAGCACAGCAGAGAACATTCTTATCCTCTAATAGACAGACAGACAGAGAGAGAAGGAAGGAAGGAAAGGAAGGAAGGAAGGAAAGAAAGAAAGAAAGGAAGGAAGAAAGAAAGAAAGAGAGAGAGGAAGGAAGGAAAGGAAGGAAAGGAAGGAAGAAAGGAAGAAAGGAAGAAAGAAAGAAAGAAAGAAAGGAAAGAAAGAAAGGAAAGGAAGGAAGGAAGGAAGGAAGAAAGAAACCCACAAGGCTTAAAAAGCCTTGAGGAATAGAAGAGTATTTTTTTCCTTTTTTTAAACTGACAAATGTCCATTGAGATCTTTTCACTAACCTTGTAGCAGCTGGTGTCAGCTGTTCTGCAGAGCTGCGGTGGCTCTGGCTGGCTAGTCTAGAAACACGTAAAAGGTGATAGCAGTTTGCCAAGGCCAAAACTATTCAAGGGAAGGTGCCAGCAAACAGCAAGAGTGATCACATGCCATTGCCCTGGCCTTTGTCCTCATACCATAGAGTTTACTAGTCCTGTTGAAAGCCAGAGAGACTAGCAATGAATGGTTCCCTTCCTCCCAGAGAAAGGGGGCAAGAGGCCCAAAACATTGGTCAAATCACCCCAAGTACTCTGCCAACCTTTTAGAAGCAGGAGGGACTGTGTAGAGAGAGAAGGAAGCAGGCAGGGGCTGAACACACCACAAGTCCTCTACTACTGCTGATCTTTGACAAGAGCACGATACTTTCTGCAGGTAATAGCTGGGCCCAGATAGATACTTTTGGTAGTGGGAAGCAAGGGAGATCTCACATATCACACATCTGTTACAGCAGAAACTTCCTGTAGGAAAAAGAGGGGCTCTCCTCAGAGAGCTGCTCTTCTGTGCTTCCCAGGAGCAATGTAGCTCCAGCTGCATATTAGTAAAAGATACTAATACCATCCTTCTCCCTGGGCTTGGTGGCTCCACACCATTCCTGTCAGTCCATTTCTAAAGCTATGTTTCAGAAACTACTGTAAACTCTACTACTCCAAAACACTTGAAGATTCTAACATTTGCTTTTTAACAAGCAGCCGCATCACACTAACACATTTTGTGGAATCGGGGATGTCTTTCAGGTGTAAGAGGTGATCCAGGCTTCCCAGGTGTTTCTGGACTCCCAGGAGACCGAGGAGAGGAGGGAGATCGTGGGCCGCCCGGTCTTCCTGGATTTTCTGATGGTAATACCCCAGCAACAAATCTTCTAACAGCTTAACTTTATAGGGAGTTTTGACTGATACAGGGTCACAGTGGGGATAATTTTTATGCTGATCATGCGATACACAGTGCAGAGTAGTAAATAGTAACTGAGGGGGCAAAAAACAAGAGGAGCATTTTCCTTTGGACCAATGGGACTCTTGCAAAACTACTGAAATAGAGATGATGACAGAGCCTTGTTTCAGTAACTGCTATTGATTTGCACAAGTGCAAAGTGCAGTTACCATTTTTGCTCTGTGCTAAATATGTCCATTTTTCCTTGCAATTTAGATGCAGTTGTATGGACTGTCTCTTCTGTTACATCACAGCTCTTTGTGCAGCACTGTTAAGAAACTGTTTTGAACTTCTTCCCTGGTTCTGTTTCAGCGGATGAGGATAAGCCAGGCTTACCTGGAGAAATGGGACCAAAGGGTGAAAAGGGTGAATCAGGAGCTCCTGCTTATTATGCGGGTCCACCTGGGCTTCCGGGTAAGGACGGCTCACCAGGACTTCGCGGTCCACCTGGTCCCATTGGAGCCCCTGGTAAGTGCAAAAAGAGAGATGATGAGAACTCACAGGAACATCTTTGGTTATTTTAAAGACAGCTGTTGGCAGGGCAAAGTGAGACTTTGATAGAAAAATGAAATGAAATGAAATGAAATGAAATGAAATGAAATGAAATGAAATGAAACGGGAGGCGGAGAGGACACACAGAGGAGTCTTGTACACTCATCAGTGAAGAAAATGTTTGCGTGATTTTTAGACAGTTCTGGCAACATTTGAAAGAATGGAGAAAAGGATGTGCAGGAGGTGATCCAGAGCAGGCTGTTTGTGCTAATGCAAAGTAGGTTGGGCTGAGTGAGAGGAGGAATTCAGTATTGGAGAGAGCAAAGAATGGCAAGGATTGTCTGCCACAGCAGATGGAAGTTACTGAGCATGGGTGTGAGAAGCTGTGAGAAGATGGAGAGAGGAAAAGAGAACGGAGTACATCACAGCAGGCTAGGTTAGACAGTAAGTGACATTAGGGGAAACAGGAGAAAATGCATTGCAGCTCAAAGAAATAGGAATGAAAGAGCAAAAGAGTAAATCTACAGTAGATTAACTTATATTTTTATTTAATTAAACTTCTAGGTCGTCTCTTTGGATTAAAAGGACGGGAGGGAACACCAGGTAGATTTGGTGTACAAGGTTTCCCTGGGCCAAGAGGACAAAAAGGACCAAAAGGTAGGTTATAACAGATAACTCAATAAATGATCTGCTGTTATGCATTATGTAAAGCCCCAGTGTGTTCAGTCTGGGTTTATTGAACTATGACATGCATGAGGACTGATGAATTTGATCTGGGGCTAATATGAAAAAGAAATACTGTGTTGGATTCTTGTCAGAAAAAAAAAGGAGTAGTTTTCACAATTATTTGAGAAACTACTCAAGTATTCTCAAGTCTATATATAAGATGGATACAGCTGCACGTCCATTTGTTGTTGATAGAGCTTTCTTTCTTCTCTTTCCAATCTTTTCCTTAGGTGAAGAAGGGGATTGCACTAGATGCCTTTTGGGTGAGGAACTCAGAAGGGGCTCTACTGGCCCCCGTGGCCCTCCTGGTTTTCCAGGAACCCCTGGCCAACCTGGAAGGAAAGGAGAACCTGGTGATCAAGGACCACATGGTCTTCCTGGCTACCCTGGAGCAAAAGTGAGATAGTTGTTTCTTTATTGCTTAGTTTTATATGCCTACTATGAAAAAAAAACAAAACCCCAAGCTATTCTCCATGGAAAAATGATGAAATGTCTTTCTTTCTTTCTTTCTTTCTTTCTTTCTTTCTTTCTTTCTTTCTTTCTTTCTTTCTTTCTTTCTTTCTTTCTTTCTTTCTTTCTTTCTTTCTTTCTCTCTTTCTTTCTCTCTTTCTCTCTTTCTTTATCAGCTACATCCCTTTCATTCAGTGTCTGCCCTGGAATTCAGTAAGAGGTGGCTGAGGAAAACCTAACATGCACCTAACAGGCTTATATTTTAGTGAGCATGAGTGTAATTATTCAGAACTAAAGCTCACTGGCATAAAATAGTCAATGGTAAATGAGTCTGTAACCTCTGGGCGTTGGCACCTGCCATGGATATGGATTTGGCTCTGTGATTGCAAGACTCTTGGCCAGCAGCTAGAAATTTCCCTTTCAGATGGGCTGTTCAGGAGGAGGTTCCAGCATTATGTCAAGGAATCAGGAGTGCCAGAGACTGCTCTTTAGATTCACCACAGTTTCTTTGCAAGAGAGAAAGTTTCCTTCCTTGGAGGTTTTCAGTGCATGGCTAGGCAAGGCCCTGACTAAACCTGCTCTATATCCGAGTGCTGGGTTGGGCCAGAGACCTCCAGCCTTCCCTTCTAACCACAACCTACCCACAGGTCTGTGATTTGGGGCAGGTCACTTAATCCCTCTGTGCCCAAGTTCTTGTCCGGTAAATGAGGGTGGTGCTCCTTTTCAGCCCCAGAATGGTGGTGTGAACCACAGTCCACTGCCAGCTGTGAGGTTGTCCTCTTTGGGAGTCGTGTACGGGAGGAATTGCATGTCAGTAGAACCCTAAGGTTTTTTCCAAGGTGGCAAAGAGTTGCTTAGGGCATTTTCTTTAGTGACTAACACTGAGTAATTCACCATGTTTTCTCCAGTGCAGTTCTGCAGCAGCAGTCACCTGCAGGACACTAACTCATGGAAAGCCACAGGTGTCCCAATCCATCCTCATACAGAAGCTCCCCTACAATGCCATAGAGACTTTGGTACTAGTTAGAACATATTAATAAAGATTCTGCACAAGAATGGGAATACTGAAGAGGAAATCTTTTACAGAAAGTAACAGGAAAGCAGTAATATTTAAGGAGTTTTTTTTAAAGCAGGACAGTAGAAATGCAAATCTTGACACTTATTTCTTAAACAGTTCTGGTTTGTTTTGGGGCTTTTTTAATGTATGTAACACCAGGGATTTTCGGGTCCAGCTGGATTTCCTGGAAGGAAAGGAGAAAAGGGAGACTCTTTACACATAACTACGAAAGGTAGAGTAAAAATTCTTATCACCTGTATTTTCCTATTATTTCTATTACTATGGAGAGATTGGTCTCACAATGGAAGGTCTTCTTTAGGCACCAAAGGAATCCGAGGAGACCCCGGGCTGCCTGGAATCACAGGTGAAGATGGTTTCCCAGGCAGAGATGGATTAGATGGTTTGCCAGGACAGCCTGGCCTGCCGGTAAGCAACAAATACAGCAAATACCCCACACCCAGTTACCAATGCACTTCATTCTGAGGGGTTACAATCACCAGCCTGTTCTTCTCTCACAGATAATGATGCACAACTAGACTGGGTTTGCTAGTTACTGATAAATAAAGCATCAGGGTTTTTAGAACAATCTTTCACTTTTATTTCCATTTTATTTAAACAACAACTAGTAGTGTATAACTCATTTAGGCCAGCTTGTAATTACTGGTTAGTTTGTGGTAATTAATGGTTTATTAGTGACTCCTTCTAGTATATTCTGAGATTCTTTGTGACTGAACTTCAACAGCTTTGGTACATCTGTTTTAAAGAAAAGCAAAATTTACTGCAATTTTACATCCTTAAAATATACATTGTGTCATCATATTGCTTGAGAGCAACTCACCTAACTAACCATAGCTCTCTAGAAATTCGACATGTAGTCTTTGTTAATTTTGTAACTTCTTCTATAGGCAAAATTAAATACCTTGCAAGAAGAATTCATGTGGCCCATCATATAAATGCAGTTTTGAACCACTGGGATGCTCATATATCATATTTGAAGATGGGCAAGAGCTATATCAGGCACTCTAGACCACAGTACTTTTACCACCAGTGAAGATGGCACTTTATATTGCTTTTGAAGATAGAAAAGCATTCTCTAATGATGTTTGTAAGATGTTGATTCGGTAGTGTAGAAATGTCACTAGGGGTGCAGACAGAGAAAAAGTCTGCCTTTTTGGGTGCATTTTTATGTCAGCTTTTCTCAGAAGTAAATGCCACAAAAGAACATCTGTAGCAATGCATTTGGTCTCCCCAAATTGACTTAGAGCTTTTCAGAAAGGGCCAGGAGTCCCTCCACGACACTGAGTCATATTGCCCAAGTGCTTTTTATGGGCCAACATTTTTAGGGGAATGTTCCCTCAAGGAGCACTCCTCTCATGCCCTTACTGCCACGTGGTCTACATTAAAGTCAGGTTATTTCAAAAATATTTTATTTTCAGTGTTGATTTAAAGAGATGGGATGCAACATGTGTGGAATTACTGCCTATAAGATATTATTCATGAGAGTAGTTGAACTGTGTGAGTTGCATTTGTTCCTCAGCAAAGTCAGGAGTGACCACCTCCGTTCACTTCCCACAGGGTGATGCTATCAGAGGTTTCCCTGGTGATCCTGGTTATCCAGGTGAATTAGGCCCAAAGGGCTTTCCAGGAGAAGCAGGCCTACCAGGTGAAGGATTTCCTGGTCCAAAAGGGTTCCGGGGTCCTCCAGGTGACCAAGGACAAGATGGAAGCCCAGGAGCTCCAGGTCTTCCTGGTCTACCAGGAGAGCCTGGGCAACTAGGTAAGAGACACCACTCTGTCTTACATCAGAGCCATGGAAGATTAGCACTGAGTTGTGTGCAGCATTTTTACAGCACACTGTTGAAAAGGGAGAGCTTGGTGGGCGTTATGTGGGGCAAAAGGAAGTGCTGGTATTGTCCAGAAATCGTAAAGAAGGAGATACGTCAGAAGTCCCAGTAGTTTCATGTCAGGTATTGAAATAGCATGAATTAATGTATTAGTGCCAGCAAATAACATTTTTCAGGTTTCAAGCAGTTGGAGGCAGTGGAGCAATGTCCGGCCACTGGAAATCCCACAGGCGGTTTTCTCTGATCTTTCCCATCCAATATAATCTTTTAATTGAGAAAGAATAGAAAATCATGTATCCACCCTTCAGAGCTCAGCATAGTATCTCTGCAGCTTTTAAGTCCCTTCCAAGCATAGGAATGCCAGGGCTACATTCAGAAGAGCTCAGGCTCAGAGTTTTATTTCTCGACTCTGAGAAGCCTGGCAGAATATTCGAGCTAAAGCAAGCACATGTCAGCCTTACACAGTGCACGGGACACACAGCCTCCTAACTTGGACAGGATAGGTTTTAAGCCTGGATCTAATTAATGTGTGGATAGTGTACCAGTACGTTACAGCAAACTTTATGTGTGCATAATACATAAGGGAATACATTATCTGTTGTTTTTGTAGGCATTTTGGTTAGAATTGAGAACATTTTTGTGTTTTAGCAATTTTTCTCTTTTAGATAATAACTGTATTTTCTAATTCTTTGCTCACAGACTGTGGGCAGGTGACTGAAGGCTTTCCTAGAGGAGATGGAACTGACCCAATATGGTCAGGTACTGTACATACAACTGGCTTGAATATCTTTTTAGCCTTATGATGCTTTTATGGGTTGATACTTTCTTTCTGATGACTGCTTTGGATGCTCTTTGTTGTAAACAGTTTGAACTTTAGGTCACAAATAACCATGCATATACTGCATGTAGCTCTAAAGTAAGTTAATCAAATTGAACATTTTCTAAAATTAGTGTGCTTTTAGCTCTACGATTCAGAAATTCTTTATCATTCCTGAGTGTTTATTGTAACAAAATAATGATTACTGAAATCTATAAAAACAGTACGAGAAATTAGGTGCCCAAGAAAATTTTAGCACCTTTTCTTAAAGAAGAGCTTCTAGTGAAGATTTTCAGTGCAATTTGACATACAAGAAAAAAACCTTAGATTTTTACAAAAACTGACTTGATTACTTCAAGGGTATAAATTGCCCATAGGGAAACAAAGCGTTTCTCTTATCCTGAAAAATACAGTCATCCATGAGGCTGACTTCCCATGCTAGCCCAACTGGACCAGCCACCATAGCCCCTGTAAAATAGATAGAAGAGCAGCTCTTGGGGTGGAGATCAGCTTGAGTGCTCCCCTGAAAATGCCATCCATGGCCAATTTTTTTTTCAACAAAGAATAAAATTTCTTTTAAAATTAGGGGTTTGCTTGTTAATTTCCTTCACCTGTTTTAATGAAGTAGTCTCAACCGCAGGCACAGAGGCATGGAGAGGCAGCATAGGAGCACATATAGTGCGACTAACTCTGTTTTTTGTTTGCAGGTGAAGGCTGTGTGAGACCGCCAAAGGGATCCCAAGGCAATCCAGGAGTGCCAGGAGCCATAGGTAATGTTTCGCCTTCACCTGTGTTTCCCACGTACACTACATTTGAGGGGTACCTTGCCATATCAGTTAAAGCTGAGCCTTAGCAGACAGCGAGTTTTAGAAATTACCTTGGAAGGCAGCATTAACCTAGCCCTGCCAGAGAGACCTAAGCAGTGTGCAGCCCAGGTGACTTCACCATTCCTGAACTAAGCCTGCCTTTGCTAATGAGTGTCAGCCAGGGAACAGAGGGCAGAAAGGACAGCCCATTTGCTATTCTCCACATGCAAGTCAGTAAGAGTATATGGAGTCTACAGGTTTAGTGGTCGAGAGTGTACTGAGGTCTCTCAGAGCTGACTGGACACCTCACAAGGCAAATCCTGTCCTGAGAGCAGGGTGATAAAGGCTTCGATGGAGGACTGTGACAGATCTTTCTTACTGTTCCTCCTCAAGTGATGTACAGAGTGCCTTCAGCAAGTGTGAGCCTAAAGTGTGTGACATGGCTCAGTGTCATGGGCCAGGCTGTCTGACACAACACGGCTGTGCTGTCTGTAGCCACATACGCCTTCCTTGCAGAGCTGGTCCCCCGTAGCCCAGAGGGGCCGTCTGGTCATCCTGGGTCTCCCCAGCACTGAGGGTTCCCCACCTCCTTCCAAGAGGAGGAGGAGGACAGAGCCTGGGGTACTGTGTGAGATGGAATTGAGAGACAAATGTGTGTGAGTGGTGAGGCAAGGTGTGGTGAGTGGTCATAATGACTGACCTTGAAGAAGGAATGTCTGACCAGCACTTACAGTTTCTATAAACTTAAGTACTCCCAGCCTAAGCAATAAAACTGTTTTTCAGTAAATCCTTCTCATTACCAGCTGTAATGACACTGACAAAAACCTTCACATTTTGGGAAATGTAAAATTCTTGATGCATCTGTTCCTGTGCTGCTGTGCGTTAGCCAAGGTTAGAGATCTGGAGTATAAATTTTAAGGTCAAGCTTTTCTTTTTTTTCAGCACAAGGTTTATTATGGTATACATGGATTGATAAATTGATTTATCAAATACTAATGGATCTTAAAAGGGAAAATTTTATCTCTGTTGGAAGATCACCTGTGTTTCGTTAGTCCTAATGCCTAAGTTTGTTGTTAGGATCAGTGCTTCTTGTTTTCTTTGCAATATTTGTAATTTTTTCTGAGTATGATGATTTGTTTATTCTTTCATTCACACGAGCTTGAAGGTTTTTCTTCCAGTGAGTACAGTCAGATTTAACTCCCAGCTGTAAGACTGCTGTAACACAAGTGATGCTGTTTTTTTGTGTTTTACGTTTTGTATTCTTGGTTAGCTCTTTAACAGATCTTTCCCTGTCTTCGTTAGCTTACGTGTTTTTTTATTTTAAGACTTGCTTTTCATCGTCTCTCTCCAAAACCTGGGAAAGGCTCCTTGCAGAGCCCAGTACGGAACTCTGTTCATAGCTATATTTCAACCTGAGGCAGTTCTGGAACCGGAAGCCTGGGAGGAAAAGGACACATTTTCACAGCTTCTTTTTGCCATAGCTGGGTCAATTGAGTTGTCTGGAGCATCATTCCTACCCACATTGTCCGGACTGACACAAAAGCACCAACACCTTCTTTACACCATTTTCATTGTCTGCTTAGAGTGATGTGGTTTGTCCACAAGATTTCCCACCTTCTGTTCAGCCAGCATGGAGCTCCACTGCAGACAAACAAGTCTCTCGGTGCTAATGGCACACAGTGTGTCGAACAAGGAATTGTCTTTATTATAGTCTCCCACCCTGATGTCCTTGTGTTCCTTTGAAATTCCTGGCAACGCACACAGCCCACCCTGAGTTACATCTTGGTTATTCAGGAGTCTCAAGACCTGCAGGATTGCTGTTGAATGAAATGTTTAAGCTGTTTTCTGCGTCAAACATACAGCTAAAACATTTGCAAACTTAACATTGGCCTAAAATAAAAACTTTTTTCTCACTGCTGTTTGGCACAACGTGCTATCACCAGCTAACATCACATAATGAGTTACTGAAATATGTGGTAAGCAATGGTTGTATTCTCCCTTTGCGCCTTGTTTCTCTCACAAGGCTTTTTAATTAGCGGTATACTGAACTGAATTCATGAAAGTCAGTTATTGCTGATGGGGAAAAAAGACCAAGATGCCATTCAGGTAAGAGGCACATTGGAGTTTTTCACTGAGACCTGAAAGCCTAAGCTTTTACTTTTGATTTCTTTCTGAGAAGTTATTTTTCATATAAGGGAGAGAAAAATAGTCCTGTGCAGCACTGTGAAGTGTTATTCGCACTGCATTGTCTGGTTATGTGCACCTTATTTCTCATATTTTTAAATGTTTCCTTCCCCCCTTCACACGTGATAGTTAAAACTACAAATAATCATGGTTGAATAATGGAAATTCAGAAAACTAAAGTGGAAGAAAGTATCAAAATCAAAGTGAAATTTTCCTTGGTTTGTCATGCTTAGGGAAACTTGCTTTCAGTGATGAATAAATGAGTTGTAATTCATGGTGATGCTAAGCAGCAACATTTTAAATGTTAAAGCATGTTGTTGACCTTCAAGCCTGAGCTGGGAACTTACAAAGTTCACAGTGCTGGGGAGGGCAGGGAAATAAAGCATTCCACAGGAATTGTTTTCAAAGAACTTTACAAAAAAATCTTGATCTTGGAACACAGTGAACTGATGAGACTCATGTAATAAAACTATTGCACGGGAAAAAAAATATCATTTTTGAAACATGATAAAGGAAATCCTACAAAATTCTTGCACGTTTTGAGATGTTAAAAAACAGTAATATTTGCCCTTACTGAAATGTCAAATAATGTATCTCAAGGAAGTAATGTATTGTTGCAGCTGTCAGGAGAAAAACCAGTACGAACAAGAGGTCAGTGCCAGAAGAACACTTTTTCAGGGCCCATCCTTTCTTTTACGAGGGAATCTCTAGACCTAATGTTACAAATATAGTAAGTAGGCTAGTTAATTTGAATTAATTTTTGGGGGTTATTAGATCTAACCTTTAGCCTTACATTTCTGCTCCTTGGTTAGCTAAACCAGTCTGCTCTTGTTCTGTGATCAGTTTAGCAGGGAAGGGAAAATTTTTTCCTCCTCCAGCATCTCATCTGTGCCTATTTCTATGAACATTCTTTTTTGATATTGCCTTTTGACCTTAATCTAAAAGCCTTAATTTACAAAATATTGGAAGGCTCCAAAAGTCTGTGAAACTAATTATCTTCACTCTAGTAGTCTCCATATCACTGGTCTTTAAATCAGGTTAATCCATGTTTGTAAAAGCATTTAACCTAGATTTTTGGTCCATGTTTTGGGATCTTGAATACTTCTAAAGAGCTACTGTATAGCCCCATTAATTTTTTTTTTTTAGGTTTCATCTTTGCATCCAGAAACACATCATGATGATATTTACTTCTACCTTTTTTTACATTATATGCACATTTCTGTTTTGTTTGTTCAGATCACACTTTCTTACTTTCTTTTATATACTTTAGGTGCAAAAGGTGCAAGAGGATTCCCAGGTGATCCAGGTCCAATGGGCTTCCCAGGGCTAAATGGTACACGAGGTGATCCAGGTCGGGAAGGATTCCCAGGTCCTCCAGGTATCTTGAAATAATTAGTCATTCTTTACATACTTTTGACCTTTTTACTGCAGTCACTGAAACACAAATACTTGATTCCAGGTACATTTTCACTTACCTTCCCTTCTACATTGAATCAATAAGCCATTAGACAAAACTGCTACTTTTCAAATCCAGAAGTATTTCCTGCAACTTCCATAATGATGAAATATTTCATAGATTCCAACCTTTTAAAGCCTGCTTTATGTGCAAAATTATAAATGTGACAGTAAAAATTCATTAAAGTGTCATAAAGAAATTCAATAAGGTATTTCAGATGCCAAGTGCATTATACTTATAATGATGATGCAGAAAGGAAGAAAATAATGGTATTATTCCATTCAATTCTTTTCAATATCAGTATAAATGATACTGGACATATCAAAGGTGGAGTACTAGTACTCACCTTGCACATAGGCAGCTCTGTTCCCAGAGTGTTTGCAAGTGTTCAGTGCCTGTCAGATTTTGTGCTAGCCTGTAATAGGTGCAGATTTTTTAAAACCCAGAGCTTCTGTGTCTCTCCAGAGGTTCCAGGATGTCCAAGACACATCAATTCAAGGCACATCAAGATGCAAATGTCTGTTTCTAGATAACAAGTCAGATGAGCCTCTGTGTGTGCCACTGCACACACAAATCTGTGTGACACACAAATATAAGCTGCAGTGCGTGTGTACGTTCACAAATCTTCAGTCAGTCCGGCAAGAATTACAGGAATTGCCTCCAGAAACTACCACTTCCCTGTGGTTGACCAAGTTTATTTGGTCAGAGGAATGGGTACTGAGTTGTTCGCGTTTTTTTATGTACCCCAGTACAGAAGCCATTGATGCAACTTAATTTATGAGCACTGTGGAAATTTTTTTGTGTTACCCGATTTCAAAGCGCTAAATCCTCACAGATTCTGAAGTGCTGCAGACTTCCCCAAAAACTTTGCCCTGCTTTGCCCTCAGGCAGCACATGGCCTTATAGTATTGTCTGGACTCATCTACAGCACCTGCAGTAGCAACGGAGAAAGCAAAAGAGGAGCTGGTGCGTGTCCTGGTCAACAGGCAAGGGATGCATCCTAAAACATGGCTCTGTGCAGCACAGGGCAGGACCATAAACCTCTATCTCCCCTGCTGAGCTCTACAGAGTGCTCTAATTGCCAAATTAGGCCTCCCACATGGCTCCCAGGCCACAGGGACCAATTCTATGCAGTTTTCCATGCTATCTTTCACTAGTGCTTGGGCTTAATTTTCAGTCCAGGTCGTTTTCCAGTCCACAAGAAGCCTTTACCTTGTCATTTGTGGTAATGGGGGTATCATATTGGTATATCTAGGATTTGAACTCCAGCATTTGTAGTGAACCCTGTGATGCCTAGTCCCTGTTTTATTTACAGGTTTTACTGGACCCAGAGGAGACAGAGGCCCAAATGGTCTACCTGGACTGCAGGGGCACCCAGGCCTTACAGGAAAATCCGGAGCTCCAGGAGCACCAGGACCGAAGGGCCTTCCTGGTGACGTTTTTGGAGCAGCAGCAGGTTCCCGAGGGGATGTCGGCTTCCCCGGCTTCCCAGGGTTGAAAGGTGCACCAGGAGATCAAGGAGTACCAGGGACTAGAGGTAACAGCTTCTCCAAATAAAGGAACATTTAGGAGTGTGATACAAATGCAGCCAAACTGTAGAGATGTGAGAGCAGTAAGAGACCAGGTTAGGATGTGTCAGAGGTACTGATGACCCCATATCCATTCCCAGTGCCTGATGATCTCCCGTTCTTTCCACTTCTGCGTCAGCTGTTGCCAATATACCGGGCTCCTCTGAACACTTTCTGGAGATCCATTGCTTATGTTCAGCTCTCCTTCACAGTGCCCTACATGAAACCAACTACAGTAGGATACCAGAGAACCAGACGTTGCTCATCTTTGTCGCTTTCAGACGTGCTGCTCATTTTTTTCACTGTAGTTAAAGGAATGGTGATGTTGCTATTATTCTGACTTTTCACTTACATACAGCAATAATACTGAGAACTTTTTCCCCACACCAAAAGATGTCTGGGTACTGCATGGCTTTGCTGATCAACACATTGCAGTAGTGCCAAATTTGTAAATTTTAACTAAGAGGACGTAGAGTTAGGTAACTGCTAATAAGCTATTTTACCTTGTCAGTCTTTGGGCACTTACAAATAAGAAAAAGATAACATTATATACTGATTCATAACTTCAGGGTGTTCATTTTAGTTTTTTTCACAGACCATAAAAAACATTCTAAAATCCCTGCAGAAAACAGAGTTTCTCTACAAAATCTGACTTTTTCACTCTCTGAACTGTGTGAAGGACTTTCAAAAGCACCTGTGGGAATTTAGCATACCCTGCTACAGAGTTTCAATAGCATTTGGACACAGAATTAAATTTGGGACTGCTAATTACCCCCTTCCCCTATGCAGAACTGAGAAAGGAGTAGTAATTTTATGACTAGCTTGAAGCAAGGTTTATCACAGGACCTAGTTTTGGATATCCTTCTCATGATTTTTGATGAAAATAAATAAAGAAGAGCATCATCTTCCCAGAGTTATTTGAAGTGAGGAGAGCTGGTTTCAACTGCAGTAGACCCCAGAGTGAAGGAAAGGGATGAAAGCAGCTCTGTGGCACTTCACAAGTTTAAGAAAAGGCAGAAAACATCACTAACACCTCTGAAAAGGGGAAGAAATCCAGCTTTGTTTGAAAACAAAAAATATGGGGTGACTTTTCACCCTCTTTGTAAGCATTTCTGTAGAACTAAGTTTTCAGCAGTAAAAAATACAGTGAAAATAAGAAGTATTACTAGTTTGTCTGTTCTTGATTTATTTTACACTTCTGGCAGAATGGCTCCAAATGGCTTGTGAATTTTTGTACAAGTATGAATTTTTTTAATTTTACATGAAATGGCTTGGGATTCCTTTATACCACCTTTGCCACTTCACTCAGAATAGCAAACTGAAGCCTGTATGCTGTTGTTGAGAAAACCCACTTTAGGTGACCGCATATATAAAGCTCATTTAACTACAGTCAAGGCAATGGACCTACACCGATGTAAAACCTGAATAAAGAGAAGCAGACCCACTTGACCTGGTTTTTAAATGCCATGTGCTACTTGGATGCTGCTGCTTCTCCAAGCTGAATGAAAAGCAGGCATTATCTTTTAAAATTTAACACCCTCTTTGCTCTTACATGGTAGAGACATAAATTTTCACCCAGTGCATTAAGTCATGTAGCATCAGGGCCTTCTTGCTTAGGAATTCATATCAGTCTTACAACAATGCCTTGTAACGACCTCACATGAAAATTTCTAAATGACAACACAGATCCCACCATCTGCCTTAAATGTTACTTTTCCTGCCTATAAAATTTTAGAAAAGATACATAACATTATTTCAGTGGTTCAGTCAGCTGCTTGATTCAGGTCTTACTAAGATATATGTGACAGAGAGATCAGGAATTACAGAATTATTGGGATTAAAATTGAAAGAGACCTGCTCTATCTATATCCACCTGGTGCCAAATCGTTACCATTCATTTGAAAGAGTTAATCAACCTTTCTCACGCAAATATTGAGATCATTGCTGGTAACGTGAATTATTTTAAATCTAAAGACCAGTCCCTTAATTCGCTTTTCTTGTTCTCAATGAATTTTCAAAGGAAACACACACCCTGGAAGACTACTTGGGTGTACAGAGAAGAGATATATAAAAACAAGGTCTCTAGATATGATGCTCGCTAATGCATGATTTTGGCCTTTCAGGAGCGGATGGTAGCCCAGGTTTGCCAGGACCCAAAGGAGATCCAGGGCCACAAGGTCTCCCTGGTTTGATGGGATTACCAGGAACACGGGGAACACATGGATTCCCAGGTCCCCCAGGAAACCGTGGGCCAGATGGTGGGCCTGGCTCTCAAGGACCTCTCGGTGAGGAAGTAACATGCTCCTGTGTCATTCCTCTTGCTAGTCCTCTGTGGCGGGGCAACTGTATGGTTTCCAAAGCGGAAAGTTAAGCTTGGGGATGAAATTTTTTCACAGGCAGGGGTGCTGCTTTTCTTTCTATAGCCACTTACCAAGTCAGGTCAGAGGTTGCTGCTGGCAGACTGGGAAAAGGGAGCCACTAAATGGGGGTAGTCTTATGGAAAAGGGGCTTAATTCTTAAATTAAAGAGGAGGGGAAGGGCCTGTTGGGAGTGGGTGTGAAACCAAACTGTAGCGAGGCTGGTTCTTGTTGATGAGCCACTTTATCTTTGCAATCATTTCTGCAATTCTTTGATGAAAAAAAAATCCTGATTTCCCCCCTTCAATATGAAGCTGGTAGGACAGCAGTTTTCTCCCTCTTGAGCTACCTTGTATGAAATCATCATCTACGTCCAAACCTTTTTGACTCTCCCTGTTCTCACATTTACACGACAGGGCCACCTGGTGCCAGGGGAGAAGACGGTGAGCAAGGTTTTCCTGGCCCTGTGGGCCTGAAGGGTCTGTCTGGTGACAAAGGTGACATGGGTCTCACAGGATTACCAGGTATACGTGGCGTGACTGGTCCCCCTGGCATAAGTGGAATGGATGGCTTTCCAGGAGATAAAGGTGAGCTCTGGACTGCTGCTTTGAAAATAGTAGTTGATTAAAGCTGTTCTGTGCTGAGATGAGCCAGACATGTTCTCTGCTGGTCTCCTTCTATTTGAAACAGTAGAATTAGGAAAACGTGCCTAATATATTCCCAAATCACTGCCCATTTTCCCCTGTGTTGTGCTTGGCACAGTGCTAGCTCATGATATGCAGCCCTGTTTAGAAGAGCAATGGCTGCTTTATTTCTCATTTTAAAAAATAGACAGTACTTACTATTTTCTCACTAGAAGTCCTACCTTTGTCCTAGTCCCACTGGTCCTCAGTAAAATATAAGAGATGTTTCCCCAAACCTTGGCTTTAAAGCTTTTTAAAGCTGGGAACTGTGGACTGAGCAGTGCCAGACACAAGACCTCGATGGTGACTTTAGGATACTGATGTTATGTTGACAAGGTGAGATTCCCACCTGCCAGCCATGAGGAAACACATATATGTAATGCACATTGCCTGCACCACACAGGGAGTTTCAACAAGGTTCAACTCCATGTGAAGCCAAGTTGAGCACAAAGCATGCTTAAAAATGCATATTGCAATTCTGTCAGTTGGAAAGACAGGACAAGACCAGCTCTGGAGTACTGATCAGCTCTCATTTGAGAGAAATTAAGATCTGTTTGTCAGCATTACCCATGCAAAACAGCATTCTCTTGTTTAGAAAAGAGGAATAGGGGAATTTTTGGTGTGAAATGGCCAGCCAGTCCTAGACCCATGATTTGTATCTCTACACATGGAACGGGCTGACTAAAAACTTTATGTGGAACTAGGTACCTATCTCAAGCTTATCTCTAGGAGGGGGGTTATACTGATCTCTCAGAAGAATACACTAAGTTCTGGTCATCTCCACAACATCTCCTCTTGGCCAGTTGAGGCAGGTTAGTGTACTCTCAGGAGTACACTACCTCAGGAGCTCTACTACCTCTCAGAGAGCTTGGGTGCCTGCTCCAGACCTGTAGATTGCTGTAGGCATCAAGGCACCCAAAAAATAGGTACTGCTGCACTGAAGTTTTCATGCCATTTTGTCATGTGTTGCTGGTTCATATTTACTTACTTTGCAGAAATCTGAGTGAAGTAACAGTTCTCTTCCCCTTCTTTCTTTAAAGGCTCGAGAGGTTCACCTGGCATTCATGGTTTCAAAGGCATGACAGGCCTAAAAGGAAGACCAGGCATCAAAGGAATCAAAGGAGAATTTGGCCCACTTGGGGCTCGGGGAGATAAAGGCTCGCAGGGTGCCCGTGGCTTCAAAGGTATTTGCTTACGGGTGGTATTGGTGTGTTTGCTCTTCACATCTGCAGAACTATTTTACAAGGACACAAAGAAGACACATTTTTCACATAGTAAATTTAGCTCAGACATTCCTCCACCTATTTTACACATGGGCCTCTGGCCAAGAGGCCTGGATTTTAGACTTAGGGAAAGGTTACTCCTTTACACATTTAAGGCTGGAGACAAACATCTTATTACTCATCTGAGCTCAGATAGTGGCACCTCTGGACGTGTGCAGAAGTCAAGAGAGCTTTTTCCCAGGAAGTGTAAGATATTTGGGGGAGAATACTTGGATTTTTCTCCAGTTGCACTGTAAAGACAGTGAAATACTCAGAAAACCAAGCAATTAAGTAGTTAAAACTAAGTAGTTAAATATCACAAACATTCAGCTGGTATTATTGTTGGTGAAATGAAAACTGTAACTCAGTCCTCTTTTTTATTGCACACAATTATCTTTAAATAAATGCTTTGCCACAAGGCCAAAATGTTCTTTCTAGGGACCCTGAGATCGGTGCTTTTAAAAAAAAGAGTCTGCAATTCAGAGATTGCAGAACAGTGATCCCAGCAACAGTCTCAGCAAAAGGCAAGTGTGAAAAGCAGCCCCTGTGAAGAGAAGTGCAAATATGCTTCTTGGCAAAGAAATGTAAGACAGTGCATAATCACAGGAGACAAGTCTGGGTTACTGGCCTGTCTCTGCACCCCACAAAGAACTAAAGACAGTCATACAGTCTATATGGGTCCCTTCTTCAGGACATTATTTACTGATATCACCAGTAACCGTAAAGTCAAGAAAATGAGCACTATAACTGATAACAAATCCAAACACTTTCTTTTGCCCAAGGCTTTTTGACTGAAAATTTCCCTTTCATAGAACTTAACTACTTTTCTGTGCTTTCTCCAGTGTGCTTTTCAGGAATTTTTATAAACCATGATTTTGGGGTTTTTTTAATAAAGACATGATTCCTAACTGATCTGCTGAGAGATAAATTATCTATCACAGACGAGTCTGAGTCCAGCTCCTGGGATTGTATGTACAAAAGCTTACCTCCATTTTCATGTTTTCTTAAGCTTGACTCTTCCACTGCCATGTTGTATTGACACAGGTTACCTTTCATGCAAGTGGATTTTCTGTAGCTTGTGCAAGGTTATTCCTTTTTCCTAATTCACTCTTCTGTTCACTTTTTCCAGCAGTGCTGCTGACTAGCATTTTGTAACGTGGTTGGATTTTTTACACTTTAGGTGATCGTGGGGATCAAGGCCCCCCAGGAGAACCTCCAAAGCTCATGCCCAGCATGATGATGGAAGTCAAAGGTGAAAAAGGAGATGTTGGAGAAAGGGGCACGAAGGGATTCTTTGGCTTAAAAGGTCAGTGGTCATAGTAAAACAAGGCAAGCACATTCAGGATTATCAATCAGTGCTTGTTCTCAGCTACCATATTACATATTCCCTGCTCATTTTACTGCTGTGCTGCAGCCCCCCCAGCAAGGTCTCTGACAGCAGAAACTGAGCTCCTGGCTGCGTTTCAGAATCACCCCCAAGGAAAGCACTGAGGGGTGATGTGTGAGTGTCGCCTTGTACAGCACATTGTGGTGCCATGTTTCGAGATGGCTGTTAGCAGGAAAACTTCTTACACACAAGCAGCTGCATGTCAGTCTTCCCTTACTTATTTTTCTTCTTCCCTGCCTGCAGGTAGCAAGGGAATGCCAGGCCTTCCTGGAAAGACAGGAACCCCAGGGTCCCCTGGGCATCCCAGCTACGTGGCTGGTGTGAAAGGAGACATCGGCGCAAAAGGGCTGAAAGGCCTGAAAGGGTATCCTGGTCCTGCTGGCTCTCCTGGCATCAGCGGCTTCCCTGGCACCACAGGAGTCAGAGTGAGTTCACACACATGAGGGAATATTGGTGTTGTTGACCTGGCATTCAGCTTCTCAGCAAGTGGCATTCACCCCTTGAAATTTTCCTGAACAACAGTGCAAAGATAAAAATGCCATAAGCATTGAATAAATAGATCAAATATTTTTGCTTGTTCCCTCCAACATTAATTAAGCAGAGTAATTTCTTTTCTCATTGTGAGACATCCAAATTTCATATGCCAGCTTTTTGCCAATGAGGACCCAGATGGTTCCTTCTAGCTCCTTGGTTCTGTTTCCACAGCTGCTGGTAAAAATTATTCTCAGTGCTGGGCTTACTTTTCTTTTTCTCCCAGAACTTAATGGTATCACTAACAAAAGTTACTCACTGTCACTTATTTAACAGTAAAAGAGCCTAAGAATCTTAGCTTCTAGAGGGTAAGTCGCTGTGATTCACTTTTGCTGCAAAATAAGTTACACTGGAAGAAATAAATGCTTAGAAAAGGCCTGACAGTAGACTCACAGACATCGTTTATTTAAGAGAGACAAAAACTATATTCCTTTCTCAGGTTCTCTTTGCCTTTAGGTTTCAGTAAGATTTTTTTTAGCCAAGGACTGCAGGACTGTTATTGTTTAATCTCAGCCAGAAACTAAGCCCCACCCAGTCGCTTGCTCCCCCACATATTCCCAACAGGATGGGGAGAAGAGAATTGGAAGGGTGAAAGTGAGAGAACTTGTGGATAAGGACAGTTTTATAATTGAAATAAACTATAATAACAATAAATAATAATAGTAGTAGTAATAATAATAATGATGATGAAAAATAATATAACAATGCTAGATTAATAAAACCCAAGAAAGACAAGGGATACAAATGAAGACAATTGCCCACCACCAGCTGGCTGATGCCCAGCCAATGCCCAAGCACTGTTACCCCCCAGCCCATCGTCCCCCCTGCCTTAAATGCTGAGCAGGAGGCCATATGGTGTGGGATATCCCTTGGGTCAGTTGGGACCAGCTGTCCCAGCTGTGTCCCCTCCCAAATCCTTGTTCACCCTCAGCCTGCTCACTGGCAGGGTGGGGTGACAAGCAAAAAATGTCCTGACACCGTGTAAGTGCAGTTCAATAGGAATGAAAACACCCCTGAGTTACAAACAGTGTTTCCAGCACAAATCCAAAACACAGTCCTGTACTGGCTACTATGAAGAAAATCAAATCTACCCCAGCCAAAACCAGCACAAGGACTCACTACTTTATATGCGTAATAGGATGTCCTCAATTTCAAACTTAGGCCTTTGCAAACGTAACTTGTCCCTCGGTTGGTACTGATTTAGTTAAACTGACTGCTGCCAAATTACTCTATAAAGTACTAAAGAAACTCAAAAATGGGAAATTTAATAGCCTTTTTTCAATATTTCCAAAATCACTTGCTTGGAAGGGTTGACTAAATCCTCATCCTCACTAACTGATACCTGTTTTCAATCATGATAGGGAGAAAAGGGCGTTCCAGGAATTTCAGGCCATTTTGGTACTCCTGGCTCACATGGAGAAATAGGTGAGTTTGTTCTCTTATCTGAGCACTCTCCATATTCATCACCCATCAAATACTTGACATTAAATTCTGAGAGGTCTCAGTGGATCTTCAATCTCAAAGAGTCTTTCTACAGTCTTACAGAATGATATTGTAGATGTGTGAGGCTGTAAAAAGGTTAATACTGTAATTTCGAGCAACATGTGCTGTCCATGGATAAATCCATCTGTGGCAAGGAGGGAGGCTGTTCTAGAGACTTTTTTTGCTTTCTTTAATTTACTCCTCTTTTATTCTAGAAAGATAATAATTGTTGAATTTTGCTCTGAAGTTGCAATTCCTCAAAACAACAAGAAGTACTGTTTAAATTAAAGCCTTACCACTCGTGTTCTATTTTGTTTGAAATAGGTGATCGGGGAGATACTATAAACCTACCAGGAATGCCAGGCCTTAAAGGGGAAGTTGGTGTGCCAGGCTTAACAGGTATTAATTTCACAGTTGCTCTCTAGATGTATTTCTTTTCACATACTGAAGTTCCTAGAGGAAGGGAGGGGGAGTTTTGTATGGGCTTTTGATGGCTCTTGAAGCTGTGCTCCCGTGACAGCTCCAGGAGAGGTTCATCTTTTCTTTATTGAAATAAATATGTGCTACATTTCCCTCTTCAACTGAAAATACCATTACAGATCATGATGTGCAACTCCAGTAAACATTTCTATATAATTTTTTTTGCTATGGATGACAAAAGGAGCATTATCAGGCCACTATTATAGAAGATGAGATAGCAAAATCTTGTAGATTTTGGACCGAGTTGTTAGGTAATGTATTATAATTTCCCTGCACATGCAGCCCACTAGAACATCAGTGTCATAGTCCACATAATTTGGGGAGTACTTCTAAAAACAAGTTCAGTGATCATTTGGCCAGATGGCTGTTCATGCTCCCAGATTATGTAAGCAGCCTGACTAGAAGAATGTCTTTATGTGTCAAGACCAGGACCCATTCAGTAGCCAAGTTCACGTTATGCTTGTTTGCTTAGGGTTGTATAGGTATTATTAAAATAATATACTGGTTTTGTGGTTTTCCAGGCATAAGAGGAGGTGTGGGACCAAAAGGAGAAGGTGGTGATCCTGGTTTCCCTGGCATTGAAGGCCTCAAGGGCACACAGGGTGTCCCTGGCTCTGTGGGACCGGAAGGTAAAATATTCTTTTTAACACTCCAAAGAATAACATTGTTCAAGAGGAAAAAGAAAAATACCCTTTCCATCAAAAGAAAGTCATTAAGTTTTTTAGTATGTTCATCATTCTGTAAGTTGGTGAAGAGCAGTGACAAGGATGTGGAACTCTCAGCAGAAGTTAAGAGGAAATTGCAAAAACCTAACTCTGCTTCATACCAGTGTTTCCTTTTTTATAGCAACCATGTGTCCATTCAAAGTGTTGTATTGCTGGCATACTCAGGTATTCTAATGTCGTCTCAATACTACAAGGAGTGGGCTTTTAAATGACCTTTTCTGCTGTAAATGAAGTCAATATCCCCTAGGACACAGTTACAGAGCCTTCGAGCCAGGCTCATTGGCCAACTGTACTAGAGAAGCCAAGTCAGGTTCAGCTGTGGCTGGATCATACGCTCAGGGCTTAAGAATATGTCTTACTGCAGGAGGATCATGGAAAGGCTCTTTCAGAACAGTTGCTCCACATGTCTCCTCATTAGAGGGCTTAGAAACACCAGCCAAGACTGGAAGAGTTTCGATAGGTGCCTCACTGGGAAATAGTTCTTGTCTGATCAGCTTCGCAGTCAGAAAGGCAAAACAGGTGCAGCAGAAGAGGAAAGTGGCATGCACAGCAATGAAATCACTTACTGCAAATGGCAATAGAAGTCATCATTTTAATAGGAGGAGCCCACTGTCTTTGTGAGGTTGTCAGAAACCTGAAGTTTGTAATGAGTTGTTCTTTTATACTTTGTCTCTCCTACCTGTGCTCTCTTTACTTTTCTCCCACTTGGATGAGCAGTGCAGTGTCATACAATGACATTAGGAAGGGAAAGTCTTCATTTTGCTGCCTGGGAGAATGAAAGTAGCACAAGTTGGTGTTTTGGGCTACTGGTTTTAAGTATGCTCGTGAGCCATGATTAATTGTTGTCACACAGGTTTGCCTGGACTGGTTGGCCCCCCAGGGCAGCAAGGAAGCCCTGGGACGCCTGGATTTCCAGGTGAAAAGGGAACTCCCGGCTGGCCTGGCTTACCAGGACAAGCAGGTATTTGTACAGTTTCAGCTATTCAATCCTTTCTCTGTGAGCACTTGCAAATGTTCCTTTGGGGTGAAGAAGAAGAGAGGGGGGTTTTCAGTTCAGAGTGGCAGAGTTTCCTCTACTAAAACATTTATTCCTCACAAAGTCCAGGTGTATTAACAAAGACACATGTGATCGCTTTCTGATTTATGGCTTCTGATGTCTTCTCAGCTCATTTGAACTGTTGATGACCTCTTCAACTAGGAGAGCAGTTTTCAGAAAACATTTTCATTTTTCATGACAGCTAGAAACAAAAAAAAAAAACACTAAAAATTACTAAACATGCAGCAAGGGTAGTAATAAACAATATGAGAATAGTATGATGTGGCATTAGATATCAAGCAACATATTTGTCCTACATCATCACCAAAAACTGTTAACTGATTCAGTATCTGCTTTCAAGAATAAATGACTTACGACTTAGATAGAATTGTGCTATCAAAATGCAGGTGATAGTTTAAAATGAAGCTGTTTGTATCACAGGATACAAAATCTCAGTGGTTGCCACTTAATTCCTTAATATATTAAGTTATCAGATTTTTTTCTACCTTACAGCCAGAAATCACCCTGCTTTTAGTAAGATTCTTCTATCTGAATCTGCATCAAAGCTGAGCTAATACAGTTATGAAGACTGCCTTTTTAGACAGTGAAGAGAGACAGACACTTTCCTGAGATTGAATAGTCCTCCAGAGCAGTGGCCATTGTCTAGCTTTAACATCATACTTATCACTTTGACAGGTACAAATAGATGGAATAAATTTTACCTGTAACAATAGTAACAGTAGTTATTAGATATTTTGTTAGGGTTTTGTTGGGGTTTTTTAAATGACACAGTGAATTGCACCTGAAGACAGCTTTATTATAACCACATTTAGAGTCTACAATTATGTCATAATTGTCTTGGCTTGAGGATTTTGGAAAACTAAATGGGTATTAAACTATGGCAGCAAGACTGGAACTAATGGCATGCTACCAGATGGATCAGAGATATTTAAAAATATATCTCTGGAGTAAGGAGTTTATCAGATAATAACAAAATATGCCAATCAGAAAACCCTGGTGTGGTGTATTTCATAATAAACTTATGGTAATTAATTAATTTTCAGATAATACATCATATTTTCACACAGAATAGCATTTATTCAAGTATTTGATTTTTTTTTTTTTTTGCCCAGGAATATACACAAACTAATAGAAAGTATTATGATAATCATGAATGTCATTTTAAAACAGGCCAGCCTGGCTTAAGAGGAATCAGTGGACTGCATGGTTTACCAGGCACTAAGGGCTTACCAGGATCACCAGGTAAGTGAGGCTGTTACTCTGCCTTTTCACAGGCACAACATTGTGTTGGCTTCAAGTTTGGTCGGTGAGATCCTTGTAATGCAACTTTCTTAACTGTGTCCTCCAAAGCTCTGGAATGAGCTTCATTATTGTGAGCTCTGGCAAACAACTTCATACACTGTGTGCTACCCCACAGGTGGATTAGAACACAACTTCAAATTAAAACTTTTTTCCTCTGATATTAAAACCTCAAGGCTTTTTTTCTCATCATGAGCGTTTTTTTCAATGAGCCATTACAGACTCATGTATTTTGTAAACCCATATGCTCTACACATGTACTTCAGCATGCATTGTTATATGCAGAAACGTTTCAGCTTTCCTTTTCCTTCCGAACAACTCCTCGACAGGTCCAGATGGGTATGGCTCTGCAGGTTTCCCAGGTGCAGTGGGTGACAAAGGAGAAGCGGGAGAGCCAAGCAGAGTAGAAGGAGGCCGAGGACCTCCGGGCCAGAAGGGAGACAGAGGTGTTCCAGGTTTGTATTCCAGAGAATGGGATCCATCTGTTATTTGTTTCATCTATGGGTGCTTGAGATGTCACGAAATGCAGAGTTGTATAGGAGAGCTCCCGAAGTCGGGAAGGTCACTGTTTAGAGTTTGTGCTGCAGCTCAGCCAGCCCTTGCTCAGAAACAGCAGTGTGTATTCCCCAGTGCTGGACAGCCTGGGTCCTTCCCCATGGTCCCAACATCTTATAGCACCCACCGGGCTCAGCAAGCTGCAAATGCCAGAGGCTGCTCTCAGTCATCAGCACCCCAGATATTTTTAATGAAGCTCTGGTTACGCAAACACACAACCCTCTCTCTTTTTGTTGCAAACCTGTCCATATTTACCTTTCTCCTGAAAGCCTCACTGTCTGTCAGGGTGTGATGGTGCTGCTGACACCTCGGGGCTGTGTTCCCATACACGGTGCTTTGCCGGTGCCATCACCCCTCGTGCAGAGTAAGCTCCAACCCACCGTGCTGTAACAGGCTGTGCTCATCTCAGGACGGGTCACTGCCTGGTTTTCATCCATCAGGAAGCCACCAGACTGATGTTATGAACAAATCACCTAATTACAAGAGTTTTGTGGGTTTGGTTTTTAAATTTTTCCAACATTCTGGCTCTGAAAGGATTAAGGACTGACAGATATATAAAACCTTACTGCCTTTGCCTCCTTGGTTCAATGGCTCTTTCCTATTCTTTTGTGTTACACTTTATTTTTACTAACATGCTGTGCCATCTCAAACACCATTCAGAGATTTATTATCAAGCATTAGAAAAAAAAGCTTACCTCATTCATGTACACTTGTCACAATTATAAACAGAAGGTCAACTTCCTAACAACTTCAATATAGTTAAAAGAACAATCTGTTATTGGTAGGGCAGACTTTCGGCCATTTAACAATTTTTCATCTGTAGAGAACTTCTTAGATTTGAACTTTTGGTTTTAACTGACACCAAAAAATGCTAAGTGTGAGCCCTGACTCTGCAGGCACAGAAGAACAAAGCTGCTTTCCTGCCTGCTTCAGTATACCTAGTATACCTTCAGTATACCTTCAGTATACCATTTTGGGTACTTCCTATCTTGAAATAACATTTTACCTGGCAGACACAAGATTATTAGTATTCCACACAGTGAGATGTAATTAGCTACCCAGAGAGCTTTGGCAGAGAACTAGTATTTGTTTCTTTAAAAGAAAACTTCCACAGTATCATCTGAAAAAATAAAAATCAGTGGGAACTGCAGGTGTTTTCTATTTTGAAAATCCCACTCCTTAGTCTAAGGTGAGTCCTTTTAATTGTAACTGTGCATTTTTCTTGCAGTACTGATTATTTCTTCTCTTCCTTTCAGGAGTCCCAGGACCCTTTGGTATTCCTGGACAGGAAGGATTTCCAGGGCCTCCTGGGATTTCAAATGTATCGGGATATCCTGGTGATAAAGGCTCCCCGGGTCTAGATGGAGTGCCAGGTAATTCATGCAACAGCAGCCATTTTTATTTCTGTCTTGATTCAGTAAAGTAGCCCTACTAAACACAACACTAAAATTGTTGGACAGAACTAATGGTACATCAGATAATAGAGACAGACCTCTTGAAAGCAAAAGGCAGTTCCTCCAAGTCATGCTGATGGAAGGATTTGAATTTCATGCAAATAACATATTAAATAATCCAGAATTCTCTTAACAACTTTCAGAAGTATTATGCTAATCTACTGCTCTAAAATCTGAGGTCTGTGGCGGACTTGTAAATCTATTAAATATTGTGTTAATCTTTTACAAAATTCTCCTATGTGAAATGACTATGCAAGCTAAATTACATTGGAAAGCATTAGCTCTTCCCTCTTAAAAATACCTGTTGCTTATTGGACTGCACAACCATTTCAAACTGCGGTGCCGCTGTGAAGAGCTTTTAGCAGAAGTTGTTCCACTAACATCTTTATACGATGGATGGAAATTTTTATGTAAACTCAGCAAAAACTTAGGCAAACCAGCTGAAAACCAACAAAATACCTAGGCTTCCAAGCTCTAAGAGTATGTTAGTTGGCCTGACTCTGCATACTGATTCCAACTCTCCAAGCAGTCAGGAGAGTGGAAACAGGAACGCCATATCCCAGCCAAAATGAGACGAGTGTGGCTCCCTCTTACTTTGCCACATGCATCTTGCATTCGTATCCTCATGTGACCCAGCTTCAAAAGGCAGCACAAGAGATGCCCCACTCAAAACCCTAGTTAGTAAGTCACTCTCTGCTCAGAAACTAGTCCTGTGAGCAAATGTCCTGCAAGCAGCAGAGGTAACTGAAGAGAAGCCTGCCAGGTTTAGCTTCAGGCAATATGCAGTTCTAGAAAAAGAAGCTGTTCCCATAATTCCCAAGACAGCATGAAGTACTTACTTGGTTCCAGATGTTCAACTGAAGCACTACGATACACAGAACAGTAAGTCCTTGGCTCTGAGTCAGGTACTTGCTACTCTCTGATTTCTCTCTAGCTACATGGGTAATTTAGGACGAAGAGAGGAGGCACCTACTGAAGTGGGGCATTTGCTGGTGAAGGAATAGTACATTGAAGGCTGTATCTCAGGAAGCACCCTATTTCTGCTGAGATCTTGCTTGAGATAACACTGAATCTTGTGGGAGCTTTGTGCTCCAGTTCCTCTGCCACTGCTGCAGAAGGCCATGCCAGCCTGAGAGCAGGAGCAGGAGTGCTGAATAAGTCTGTCCCCTGCTTAAATTAAGGAAATAGAACCTGATGGGATACAGTTAGATAGTTTTGTTACATTCCTCTGTTGCCAGGTGTTAAGTATAAACAGATTACAATCTATATATCCTCTAAACAGGCTATCCAGGACCACAGGGGCAGCCTGGAATACCTGCTCCACCAGGAAGCAAAGGAGAAAGTGGACAAACAGGTAGGACTGGAGAAATTGGCCCAAAAGGAAGTAGAGGTGATCCTGGATCAGCAGGAAGACCTGGCCTGCCTGGATTCCCTGGACCAAAAGGTAAGGATGGGAAATGCTGATCTTGGTAAGAAGGGGGGGAGCCTTCTCTGCTACAGCAGCTTTAATACTGTGACTTTTGCAGTCACTTGATTTGTACTGAAATCCAATAATGCCACTTGTCATTTTGCATTAAAGGTCGTAAGGGTGAACAAGGTGTCATCGGCTTTATGGGCACAGTAGGATTTCCAGGTGATTTGGGACCTGTGGGACCCAAGGGAGACAGAGGAGTAACTGGTAAGTGCGTGCAGTCAGACATGTGACTCCTTTCTAAACACCTCATTCTGCAGCTCCGCAGAGCTGATGTAACTGGCCCTGCTTTGAGCAGGAGGTTGGGCTGGGTGACCTCCAGAGTCTTCCGTCCTGCGTGACTGTGTGAGTCCTGGCAAACTCCAGAGGACAGATGCCTGAATTTAACATAAGAAGTCAGTTTTTTGCTTTTACAAATTTCATTTGTATGAGGTGCCAACTCCAAGACCAGAGCTACTTTTGGGGTTAATAAAAAGAAGGATTTATTGTCTAAATTAATCCTCCAGAGCAGACATAGTAGATACTTTTAGGGGAGCTTTAAAATCCATCACTTCATCTATACCATCGTGTATTTGTGTCTCTTGAAGCCCACCAAAAGATGGTGCTGCACCTCAGAGAGCTGCGGCAGTTTGGGGGGAGCTTCCCAGCTTTCTGTGTCATAAATGAGGGAGCAGTACCATCATTAATTTCCTTCTGCTTATCTGTGTACTGTCCAAGTGAAAACAATCTCTTGGAGATGATCCCATACTCAGAGACTGTCTCATCTTGGGCACCCCATACCCACACATATTTCCCCAATATAATACAGCTGCTCTACCCAAGCTGGTGAGTTGCAGACCATAGACCCTCTCATATGTATGCAGCCATGTAAGAGAAACATATCTCTGGATGAAAGTACATTAAGGAAAAATACAGGGTGGTTGGGGTTTTTTTTAATCAAACTATCTCATCTTGCTTCTAATGACAGGCTTCCAGGGACCTCCAGGCTCTCCTGGGCTGCCCCCTCTTCCTCCAAGGCTGGTTGCTGAGCAAGGTTCACCAGGTCCCCGTGGAAATATAGGACCTCAGGGAAGCCCAGGAGATATGGGACCTCAGGGCCCACCAGGAGATCCAGGTAGGAATTACACATTCAGACTGAAAGCTGTTCCCCTTAGCAGAGTGAGGCCACCAGAGCACTGCTTTGCTGCTGTTCTACTTAAAAGCCTGTAAGCCAGAAAGAAGAGTCAATTTTTGGCCTTCCAAAGCTGGGGCTTCAGCTTTCTTCCTCCTCCTAGCATTCAGAACATAACCAAACAGGAGAAAACTTTTGGCAACACTCACATAGCCAAATCTACATGGTAACACTCACATAGCCAAAGCAAGATATGGATCTCACACAAATCAAGACTGAACGTGTTTGGTGGAAAAGTGCACACCCTTGTGGGAATGCTGTCAGCTTGGGGAATAATGCAGCATCAGTGACTTGTGGACCTGATGCAGTGCAACTTTTGCTGTGAGCCTCATCAGAGACAAGTGGTGCCAACAGTGATGGATTAGGGTTGTGGGGCTCATGTTGTCTTGATCCCAGCAACCTTTTCCAGTGAACTTAGTGCTTTTTGCCTGAGCAAGTACCGTAGGCTCTTGCCATCAGTGCAGATTAGTAAACCCAGCAGACAGGAGCAAACAAACACATGTTAACAAAGTGGGATGGGCATGTTGATTTGTCTGCATTCACTGTGCTTACAACCATTGTTGTGCAAGGTTTCAGAGGCTCACCTGGAGAGCCAGGACTCCAGGGCAGGGGTGGCATTCCAGCTCCTCCTGGCTCCAGAGGGGAACAAGGAGGAATGGGATTTCAGGGTCCGGTGGGATTTGAAGGTAAGAGATACCACACTTCTTCCCTCTCTCCCATATCTCTGCACTAAATTGCTCTGTAGTTACTGCATCACTGAAAGGAAAGGAGAGGAGAGAGAGGAGGGGATGAGCAGAGGGGAGGGCAAGGGAGGGGAGGAGAGTTTCTGTCTTCACAGATACTTCACAAGGGACAAGTAATTAACTGTTAACAGTTACCTTAGAGCAATATTTTCAGAATGAATTTTGATAGCTGTAGATGTCAGTCCACTCATGAGTTTGTTTTGATCTGAGTGTATTTATTCTCTTTAAGTATTTTCAGCCTAATGTTTAACTAACAGTTGCATTCATGGAGATAAATGGCTGGGTAGGTGATACTTGGATAGATGAAGTTTAAGGTAATGTATTTGCAAAAGAAATACCTGTGTTAATTAAATCAAAGAGCAGAACTATTACTATCTCACTTAGCTAAGCACACAGAGAAAAAGGTATTTGCAGAGCATAGTTTCAAGTGTATGAATCAAATGCAAGAAGTCCAACAACCATTGTTTAATCTTGGACTAAGAAAATATTTTAAAGGAAAAATATGCTCATCTGTATTGTACAGAACTTTGTTTGTGACTTTCCCTGGTTCTGATGGGAAATACATTATCTAAGAAACCAGGGAGCCTGATCCAGCACCAGTCTACTTGAAAAGCAACTGTTACAATTCTAGAAATGCAGCTCTTTTAACAATAACTTACCATAAAGAAAAGGATTGTGCAATTAAGCTGTCCATCAGCAGCTTAGCTGGAATATCAGCTAGCACCAGATCATTTGTGGGAGCACAAACTCAGTTGGATTTTTTCTTTTCTGCCCTCTCTAAGGTCCCCCAGGCCGCCTCGGTAGCCCTGGGCCACCAGGCATGCCGGGCCGCAGCGTCAGCATGGGCTACCTGCTGGTGAAGCACAGCCAGTCCGACCAAGAGCCAATGTGCCCAGTTGGCATGAACAAACTCTGGAGTGGATACAGCCTACTGTATTTTGAAGGACAAGAGAAAGCACACAACCAGGATCTAGGTATGTACAAATATTGCTGGCAGCAGCCTTGATTCCAAAAGCTGGGACTACATCAGACAGGCTTAGGAAGCACCAAAATGAGAATGTAAAAACAGCATGTCTTCATAGAGTGCCCCCGAATGAGCAAGTCATAAGTGTTGTTCAAGGGAACCTGTAAAGCCAGCAAAACGTTCTGGACCACAGGGCTTTCCTGACAGGTATTTGGGAAAGAGCAGGAAACTCAAAATGTGCATTGTCTTCTGTGAGAATGATTGCTTCTTTCTGCTTTTTTAACAGGGCTGGCTGGCTCCTGTTTGTCTCGCTTTAGCACCATGCCATTCCTCTACTGTAACCCTGGGGATATTTGTTATTACGCAAGCCGAAACGATAAATCCTACTGGCTCTCAACTACAGCACCTCTTCCAATGATGCCCGTGGCAGAAGAAGACATTAAGCCATATATCAGTCGCTGCTCAGTTTGTGAGGCCCCAGCTGTGGCAATTGCTGTCCACAGCCAAGAAGCTTCTATTCCTCACTGCCCTGAAGGCTGGCGCAGTTTGTGGATCGGATATTCCTTCCTCATGGTATTTGGTCTCCAGTGTCACATTTTGTGCAGCAGTGGGTTTTAAATTTGAGTGTTAGGTACTAGTAAGGCTGCTCCACTTTAGAGCCAGCAAGACCAAAACCATGCATCATACTGGCAAACCAGGGAACTACAAAAATAATTTCTAGGAAGCAGAAGAGGAAGATGAACATTTCTGTGGATTTCAGAGAACATTGTCTCTTGTCAAGAGTAGCAGCTGGAGACCTTACTTTATGTCCAAAATAGTGCTTCAGAACAGAACAAAAGGACAGCTGTGACCTAACAAATAAAATTACAGGGAGGTGCAACAGTAGCATACAAAGCATTTTCACAGCCAAAGATTTGGAGTTACTTACATACAACACTACTAAGAAGCTGATCTAGGGGGGAAAAAAGCAAAAGCAGCAACACATTTTTCCCCTTCCTTTTGAAATTTAAAAATCAGTGGTGTTTGGTCAAAGATTTTGAAGCCAAAGTCTTTCACTTATTCTGGAAAGAGAGACAGCACTGGTTGTTTTTAAAATTAGGTTTCAGTGTTGTATCTCTAATGGCAATAAGAGTTCAGCTGTATATCCCATGGCTTACAGGATCTCTTCAATCTTGTGATCTTAGGAAAAGGGATGTTACAGAAAAGCTTAGTGCTGAGTGTGCAGCAGAAGACCTACTGAAGGGCCTGACCTTTTTTGCAAGACTGTACAGAGGGATCATATGAGGAGGGTGGGAGGGCTTAACGTGGTAAAGAGCAGCTAGAATGTTAGTGAATGGTCTGACAGATGCTCATTTTTCTGACTTGCTTGATGAACATGAGAGTCAAAACCTGCAGCAGCATGCCCGTGTTGTTAATTTATTGAAGACCAGGCTGAATCCTGAAGTAAACAGTGTTGGAAAAAAAAAATAAGATTTCTGTGGCAGAAGATATCATAAAGGAACAATAATCAGTCTTACCCACAAACCATTTGTATGTCAAAAGCCAAAAACTTAAATTCTTCAGAAAATAAGATAAAGGGAAATCTGAAATTAGGTACAGAAAAAAACCCCACATTTTGAGTGAGTAGGTCAAATTTTTTACCATCCCTATGTTTGACCTTTCTTTTCCTTCTATAAAAAGCCCTGATACCAATCTCATAGTTACTTCACAAGAATGCCAAGAATTAATTAAATATTTGCAAAGCCCCGTGTAAACACTGAGCACTGTTAAGAGCACAGTTGTCACCTTAGCAAGAGTTTTTTGCCAGACAAAGCCTGCCAGCACTGTTGTTCACACAGTGAGAAGAATTCCCATTTTCCCAGCTAGCTTTTGGTGCAGATGAAGTGTTTGGTATACGCATTTTTGCTTCTCAGGCAACTGTGGAAGAAGCAGAGCACACTTGTGGTTTTCTTAGAGTACATACTGTTTTAATTCCTGGGCTTAAGTTTGTCACCTCCTTCCCGTGAGTAAGGTACAATCCTCAGCCAGCACAGACTCTGCCCAAACAGCTGGAGAAGTCAGTAAGGTTTCGTGCAGCGAGGGCACTCCACTATCATACATCCTATACGAGTAAGCATTGCAGAGGGATAAAAAGAAGGATAAAAGTCAGTACCAAAAGAGACGTTACAGGCACAGAGTTGGAGCTTGCAGACCAAGCATGCAATGCCAGTGGTCATCCTCTGGTTGCCAAGCAGGGCTGCTCCCAAGCCAGGACTCAAACAGGATCAGCAGTTTTTACTATCTGCTTTCCAGCTCCAACGGCAGAGGCCTCAAAGCTGTAATAATTTATGCTGCTTCTTACATTCCCTCCATTTACAACACTATTTAAGAACTTTATTTTCCAGCTGCTTTCTTTTATATTGCAGATTCTTTCAGTTTCCAACAAAAATTAAGTATAACTTTAAAATACAGCTGTACAGCTCTTAAAGGGACAGAGAAAATGCCCATTTTGTTAGTAATGCCTTTGACAGAAGAAAAGTAACATTCAGTTCACTACCACAGAACCTGTTAAAGGCAACAGTTGTGTGGTGTAAAGATGCATGATTTTGGTGTAATTTGCTGTCAAAAAACATATCATACAGGGAACTAGCTATTGTATAGA
Source organism: Machaerirhynchus nigripectus (assembly GCA_013397975.1). Lineage (NCBI taxonomy): Eukaryota > Metazoa > Chordata > Aves > Passeriformes > Dicruridae > Machaerirhynchus > Machaerirhynchus nigripectus. Next base: position 809,155 of record VZRQ01005208.1, on the reverse strand, counting down.
AGCTAATTCTGTTTCCACAGTGCTCCTTACATGCAATGCAGAGGAAGACAGACTTTATAATTTGGGAAATTCCAATTAGATGTATGGTGGAAAGTTGTTCTTAGTGAGGGTAATGAAACAGAGGAGCAAGTTGCCCAGACAAGTTGTGGGAAGTCCATCCTTGGAGGTATTAGCGACTCAACAGCACCTTGGAGCAACTGAGGGCAACTTTGTCTAAGACTTCCAACAGTGAAAATCTTAACTATAGAGAAGACATTTGTTAGAAGATTTTAAAGATGCATCAGCATATGGGCTAGCTGCTTTATGTAGTTATAGCGTAGTCAAACCCTTACACAGACACAGGACTGGCCAACTTTCTGCTCTGGAGACAGGAATTGGGAGCAATTCTAGTGGGTTTTCTCTTTTCACACATGTGAGTTTATGAGAGCATTGCCCGAGGTTGCACTCTGAACGCTGCCCTCCTTGTCTCCCTTAGCACACTGCTGCTGGTGATGAAGGTGGAGGACAGTCGCTGGTTTCTCCTGGGAGCTGCCTGGAAGATTTCAGGGCGACTCCTTTCATCGAATGCAATGGCGCACGCGGAACCTGCCACTACTTTGCAAACAAATACAGCTTCTGGCTCACCACGATCGACCAACCCTTCCAAAGCAAGCCCTCGGGAGACACACTCAAGGCAGGACTCATCCGAAGCCATATCAGCAGATGTCAAGTCTGTATGAAAAACTTATAGAAGTCTCTCACAGTATAAGAACCGCCTTATCATGTAGTTCTTATACAGTGGAGCCTTCTGTGGTGGTTAGACAATTGAATAAATCATGTTGGTGCTTTTTTTAACTTATTACCTCAAAAGCTGAATGGAAATTAATTTTTTAAATGTCTGTAAAAGCAAATTAAGTATAACACAAATTAAGTCTAACAGATCTAGTGCTGTGTTCTCCAACTATGCAGTATATATACACATTTTTTGCTAGTCTAATATTACATCATTTGCCAAATGATAGAAATACTCTCAGCTTTGAAACACGAAAAACAATTTAGTAATAAAAGGTTTCCTTGGTCAGATACCCACTGCATTTACCTGAAGAGAATATATGTATCTTTCTATTTACTGTATTTGTCACAACAGAAAACACTAACAGCTGCAGTTCCATAAATTAACACAGGGTGATCTAAGTCCTAAATCATTGCAAAATACTGAAAATATATCATGGTCCAAAATGCTTATGTCTAGCACTGAAACCTAACTTAAATTTTGGTATTTTGTGTTTGTGCTTGGGCATTTCGAACACACCCAACACGATCTTTTTTTTTTTCCCAAGCCTCACCATGCTTTAGCACTTAACCACTGCCAGTAACAAAGCCCACAGGCTCCCAAAAACAGTAACCACAAAATGCAACTCCTTCAATTGGGTTAGAAGTCGACATGATGAAGATTAGCATTTTATTTTACAAGCTTGATGGGGTTTTTCCTAGACATACCCCAAGCCAAAGGATCCCTTGCTCCACCTTGCTGTGGACATTTCATCTGTGTCACACGACCCACACAGCAGCAACAGCAGCAATTGGATTTTGCCTCGCACCTTTTCCCTTCTGAAATCGAGCCACTCATCACGAAGAGGCTTTAGCCACATTGTGTTGGAGCAGCACACAGGGTTGGGTTTGCAGGAGAAGGCATTGCTCGATGCCACACGACCCTCAAACACAGAACTTGCAGCCCTGCCAGCTGGCTCTCTGAAGGCATGCTGTCCTGGCAGCTGGGGACATGTGGCAGTGGGATGGCCACCATCCCAACTTGCACACAGTCATGCTTGCAAAATCAAGGGGGAGGGAAGCAAGGCATTTATCTGGCACCATCTTTTCTGGTAGAAAAGCCTTGATAATGGCCGGAATGGCTAGCTCTTTCCCTCTGTAGAAAGAAGCAATGTAGCCCAAAGTTGTCTGTCACCACTGCAAGACAGGAGTGGGAAAAGGATCAGCTACAAATTTCATGTTCTCATAATCTGATTAACATTTATAGCAATAACAGTTGCTATAACTGTAACTCACCTCGCTCCTGCTTCAGGTGCTTCTTGGCTTTTATTATTGCATTCCAACCTCACTGCATCATAAATAAAACCTGGTTTTTTCTACATCTCTATTTGTTGGTGATTTCTATTTTGTAAACTTGTTTTTCCATGTAATGCATATGGACTGCTCTGTTGAAATACTTTGTTTGCACTAAGGAGTTAGAAAAGCACTCCCAGAAAACTCCTCCCACTGAAACTCAAACTCTTCAACTGGAATATGCTTGTTTATTTCATGGCACTTAAAAAGATCTAAGAGGGAAGCTGTGTCTAAAATCACTTATTTAAGCTGAACAACTAAAATAGTATTTGATCTGCTGTTAGAATGATTAAAGGAAATAAATTTTGACACTGCAGATTAAAACAACCTATTATTCATACTCTACAACGTTCAGGAAACCAACATTTACCAGACTTGACAAGTGTTACCGCCACAAAAAAATATATTAACTATGTTAAAGTTCTAGAATCATAGAATGGTTTGAATTGGAAGGGACCATAAAAATCAACTCATTCCAACTCCCTGCCATGGACAGGGACATCTTTCACTAGACCACGTTGCTCAGAGTGACATTCAACCTGGCCTGGAACACTTCCAGGGACAGGGCACCCACAACTTCTCTGGGCAGCCTGTGCCAGTGCATCACCACCTTCACAGTAAAGAATTTTTTCTTAATATCTAATCTAAGCCTACTCTCAATTTGAAATCATTCCCATTTGTCCTGGCACTATATGCCCTTGTAAAAAGTCCCCCTCCATCTTTCTAGCAGGCTCCCTTCAGGTACTTACCTAGCATATTGTCTGACCTAGATTAGTTGCTCATATAATTAGATATATCCATAAACAGAGAAATTACCTGAGCTTTAAATGAGCTCTCTGACCATGCTGTAGCTCTGAAAGGCAGCCCCTGAACAAACTTATCACAGTTATTAATTTCAGTTAAATAAAACACTTAGTACTGAAAACATTGCAGTCAACATGAGCTAAATCTATTCCATATTTGCCAGTTCTCTTAAATTAAACGTGGCAGTAACAAATACCCAAGAATAGACAACTTGCCTCTGCCACATATTGCTAGATATCAGTGGTTGTGGGATGATCACACAGCTATCACTTGTGAGCTGTACAGCATGCAACTCTGGCAATGGAGCACATTCAGTGTTTTAAGAGAACTCAAGTGAAGGTTACACAAATCTGTAAAAACTGATTATGTCAACAACAGCAGCAAACTATTTGGATTTTCATGGATAATATATTGCCTAATCTTCCTACGTAGCTCATTGCTTTTGCACATAGAACTTTAGCACATAGTTCTTCCACCAAGAGTTGCTTTGCCTCTTCATTTTCTGGCTCAATAAGCTGTTCTTCACAAGTTTCTTCAGAGTGGTCCCAGCACAGCGTTAAGTGCAACACATGGGCACAGTGCGGGGAAAAAACAAGCCAACCACAAAACCCACAAGGTGCTAAGCAGGCTTGAGCTTCTGAACTTTGTGTACGTCATGTGCTTCGGGTCTGTGTACTCACAGCTGCTTTTCTCCAAAGCTTGCGCAATCACGTCTCTGAGAAGTGGAGGGAGCTTGTGCACACAAACACGCGGAACACTCACAGCAGACAGAGGATTTCACCTGGTGAGCTAATCCAGAGCACTGCATGGAAGGAGACTGACTTGTCAAATGGACTCTTAGCTGCAAGTTTAACTCCTGTGAAGACAGGCTGACAGTTAGGGTTGTTCAGCTGAAAAAAAGACTCTGAGGAGATCTTATAGCAGCCTCCAAGTACCTAAAGGAGACTTAACAAGACCTGTAGTGACAGGGCCAGGGGCAGCAGTTTTAAACTGAAAGAGGGTTGGTTTAGATTGGACAGAAGGAGGACATTTTTATGGTGAGGGTGGTGAGACACTGGAGCAGGTTGCATGGAGAAGCTGTGGATGTCCCATTCCCAGGAGTGCTCAAGGCCAGCCTGGATGGGGCTTTGAGCAACCTGGTCTAGTGGCAGGTGTCCCTACCCATGGCCAGAGGGTTGGAACTAGATGATTCTTGAAGATCCTTTCCAACCCAAACCATTCCACAGTTCTGATTGTAGAACCCACTTTCAGGAAGCTAAAACATCTTTATACAGGAAAAGCTCAGCTACTGCAAAACTAAACAATCCTTTTACTGAACTATAGTGCTCCAACCTAGGATGTAATAAACCACAAGTATTTTGCCTTGATTTGATCAAATCTTTTGCTTCAAAGCATAGTGTATGCTTCCTACACTTTCCTGTTTGAAAACATGCTGAAGTATAGCATGCTGCTGAGCCTGGAGAAGATAAATGAGATTATATTCCCCTTCTATAGGTAATAGTGCACCAGTATATCAACACAGGTATAGTGAAGTCAACAGAGTGATGTGAGTTGGCCCCAATTATTCCCTCAGTGTATTGACCAAATGAGCAGAGTCTGTTCACACCCTACGTGACTGTGCTTGTCCACAGCTGCCAGAAATAGAAACTCAGCAAACAGCAAGCAGTAAACATGACCTCGGCACAGGAGGTGTGAGATTGCTGCTGGGGAGAGGCTGAGGGATCACAGCCAGTGTGCCAACAGCACCCAGGTGTAGGCAGCAGCTGCCCCTGTAACCCCATGGGGACCAGTGTCACACCCAGACACGGCCACCCACCCCCGCCGAGGGAGAGGGGGGAATGGCCCTGCAGTTATTCAGCACACAATGGTTCAAACCCTACTGAGCAAGGGAAAGAAGCAACATCACTGCACCCTGTTACTCATGTACAAAGAAGCAAAAACAGGCAGGAGTGCTTCCCACCACCATGTGGGCAAGGATGTAACTAAGTGGCTCAGAAGCTCTGCCAGCCGTATGGGTACTGGCAGAGGACGTTCTAGCTCCTTTTGTGGCCCCTACAAGACTTGAAGCCTTGTTGGGGTTGTCAAGGGCCCACGGCAACCTCAGTCTTGCACCATCAGTGCCTGTGAGGGGCAGAAAGCAGGATGGATCCTTCCCAACCACTCTGGCACAGATCCTCACCCATGGGTCAGCCTGGCTCAGCCATTACCTCAGGCACTGGCTGGCCTATAGCTCACATTCACCCAGCATGGCCAAAAACTACACCTCTTATTCCACTATATAATCACTTCACATAATCCAGACATAACAGGGAGGGGGGCAGAGGAAATAAATGCTTGTAAAATGAGTTCCCCCTCCCTGGCAGGGCAGGCAGAGTCCTCTGTCCATGCTGTTACCCACCTTCACTAGTCCTAGAGGGGAGGATTTCCCTTGGCTTCAGCAGCGTCACCACAACAGGCCCAGCTCCGGACAGCTGATCTCTGATCAGTAGCTCCCACATATTATGCAACTTCCCAGGTTTTGTCATGTAACCCCATGATCTCACAAAGGCTGGTACAGTGACAACCCATCAGAAGCCAGAAATTTCTCCAGGAACAATAGCCAGAGACACTAAAATGCCACAAACATCATGCCAGACAAGTGTAGCCTTAAGGGCAAAAGTGCAGCACACAAGAGTGGTTCCTGTATCATCTCATTTGGTGAAAACACCCAAGTTGGAGCTTTCAGAAAGACTCTAAGAATTACTTAGGATGTCATATGAATCAAATGCTTGTGAACTGAATTGCAAATATTTATACCTTAAGAAGCGTTGGATGTTAAATTTACAAATATTTTTCCTGTTCTGTACCTTCTTGATGAACATCTCCCAATCATCTCCCAAAATGCCTGACCTTGCAATAAGCATAAGCTGCAGGTTCAGTTGTCAGCAGACGCAGGAAAGCCAGCACTGGACCTCTCACAGATGTGTCAGCAGAACCCTTTGGTCACAAACAAAACTGAGAGTGGAGCCTGTTTGTCTCTTGAGGGAAGACTACATACTGAGCCCTGGAATTTTGTTAATAGCTAGAAGCTTTCTAATTATACACATTTCTAAATACCACAGCTCAGGTGCTGTTTAGTCTCTGACAGACTGGTAGGTGTCTGCAAGCCACCAGCAAACCCAAAAGATTACAACCCTTGGTAGAGCTTGTAGCAATAGGAAAAGGGGTAATGATTTTAAACCATGAAAAGGCAGGTGCAGACTAGATATAAGGAAGACATTTTTACAATAAGGGTGGTAAAACACCGGAACAGGATGCCCACAGATGTGGTAGATGCCCCATCCCTGGAAATACTCAAGTTTCGATGGGACAGAGCTCTGATTAGGTTGACAATGCACCATCATCAACTCAACGCATGGGGGAGTGGACTAGATGATATTTAAAGGTCCCTTCCAACCCAAACCTATGATTATATTATTTAATGCTCAGTGGTTTCTCTCTCAAGCCATTCTTCCCCACTACATGTGTACTATGAGTTAACCTGAAAGCAGAAAATAAAGCTACTACTCTGCAGCAATTTGCTCAAGAAGATGTACATCTGAAAAAAAGTGCTTTAAATATATTTAGTAATAATTTATTATTTATTTAGTAATTGTGTCCCTATGTTCAGAACAGCTGTGATTTGGGTGGGACAGAGAGAGGCAATGACAAAGCTCAAGAACCACCAGCGCTTGGTCTCAGAAAATTCTAACAGAGGTGTCCAAAGGAAGATGAAGGAGTCCCCAGACAAGACTTTGCAAAACTGAAAATATGCAAACTGCATCTTCGGGGTTTATTGGTTGGTTGTTTTTGGGAGGAATGGCGGGGGTTTCA
>VZRQ01005208.1:738781-802360 GCA_013397975.1 Machaerirhynchus nigripectus | reverse complement strand
GGCAGGGGTGGGTGGGTGTTTAAAAACTAGAACTTCTTCACTCTCAGTTCAGTGGGAGCTCCTGGGTCACTACGTGCGTGCTTTGTAGCTGAGAGGGTTGGGAAACTCTAGGAGCTGTGTTAAGTGTTAGCCACTCCTTTTTACTGCAGTCAGGAGAGAAACCATGTACCTCCTCATTATTGCTCCTTCATGGGCCTTTTACTCCACAAAAGGCAGTTTCTTCCCTTCCTCCTGCATTAGCCCGTTTCACATCAGAAAACACCAGTCTTCACTTCCCTCCACACAGAGGTAATTACTACTCCAGGTAGTAATGTCATGCATAGCTGATAAACATCAAAGCTGCAGCTCTGCCTGAGAAAAACTAAGGAGTGGGAAAGGAGACAGAACACAGGTACTGAACACAATTATATCCCTCCAGGCCAGAAGGAGGTTTTTACAAAAATCCAGACAAAATAAGATTGATTTCTTCCCCAAAACCCTCCTATATTAAAAAGAATTACAAGAGAAAAATGAAAGGAAAGAAAAAACTTCCTCCTACAACTTGCAGTTAGAACAGCAAGAGCTGGGATACTGCTTGTTAACACATGGAAGCCCGCTATGGAAGGAGAATTCACATTAATAAAGTCTCCAAATGAATAGTACATATCCACAGTGATTTTAATAGTTTAGCTTCTGAACCGCACGCTGTCATGTCTGACATAAAAAGAGTGAATTGATTTATTAGCTACAAATATAAATACACCTGGATTTTCTTTTTTTCCTTAGGAATAAAAAAGTACCGTGTGTTCAATCTTCCAAAGTTAGAATCATAAGGGAAAAGAAGATAATCATATGAAAGTTTTCAAGAGTATACAAACAGATCATTTACATGCAACAGGAAATGGCAAGTCACTAAAAATCAGACTCTTTCAAAGCTGTCCAAATGATTGTCGCTACCCATTGTAATAACACACCATTTGTCTTCAGAGCCCATGGAAACTGGCAAGTCTAACTCCATAATTTCACTTGTATTCCCATTTTTTTATACACAGAGCTTCCCAGAAGCCTTTAATGGTCAGAAGATTTATTTCTTTTTTTTTTTTTTTTTTTTTTGCATACACCATTTTAGTCTATTTATTCCTTGACTTTTCCTTTCTGGTGAACTGCAAGCAGTTCCTACTCCTCATTTTGCTGGAGTGAAAAATCCCTCCCTTTTTCTTATGTCACATAGATGGTTCAGGCACAACAACTTGATTTTGTCCTTTTGGCTGGCTTGTAGTCCGTGATGTCTACGGTTTGCGGTGGCCCCTCAGCTTTCTGCCGTACGATTAGTGGGACTACCATGTCAAACACAGTTTCAAAGAGGTAGTCCACCTTGTATCCTGTCTTTGCACTGGTCTCAAAACACATTTTCTCAGCTGCTGGAACATCCTTCTCATCTAGCATTTTGTATTTCAGTATCTTTTTATAGAGTGCAATCGCATCCTCTGCATGGACTTGTTTTCGCACCTTTGAGCCACAGCTGGCAACAGACTTCTCGGGTCTGTTTTCATCCGGTGGCAAAGTACAGTCATCGCTGAGGTCAACTTTATTTCCAACAATAGCAAAAATGCAGTCAGCATTTGCACTGTCCGTCAGTGCCAAGAATTTTTCTTCCAGCTCTGTCAGGCTTTGGAGGCTGTTCACATCGTACGTGAGGATCACAGCAGCCGCTCCCCTGCAGTACATAGACCCAAGGCCATGGAACTGCTCCCGTCCTGGCAAAGGTTTAAACACAACAAATGTTAGTGTGCTGGAAAACACATTATTAACCAAGTAAGAGAGTTTAAGGAATTTTAAACCAATTTCACAAGTCAGGATGAAGCAGCGAAGCTAAAAATGCGTTATTTGTAGCACTTTCAGGTTTTTCCTTCTGTTTTTCCTTAAGAGAGCAACTGTGCCACAGAACAGCTCTGCTCACTGCTGGCTCAGTCACAGAGAAGGGAATCTCTAGAGACAAGCAAGTGAGGAAGCCCATGCAGCATTCATACTTGCAGAGAGCAAAAAAAAACCAAACCAACCTGGCTTCTTTTCTATTAAATTGCATGCTAGTTGATTTATGTCACATTAACTACTACCCTGCTTGCACCCACAGATGGTCAATCCATCTACTTCACCATTTACAAACAAAAAAGTTCTACTGTTTCAAGTTCTGCTAGAATTTATTAGTCCTATAAATTCAGCACACATTTTCAAGTACATCCAGTTCAGAAATCTGGATTGAAATCAGTAATCCACTCATTCCTAGGTTTTGAAGGATTTTGGAAGCTATTTAGTCTGTTTCTACATGCCCACAGTTCTCAGGTATATTGGCTTGACAGGAAAAGTCTCTCCTGTTATCCAGCCTTGTGGTATTGATATGCATCTGTCCCACCACCACTTTTCACATTTTTTTGGAGTATTAAACACACTATATACAGAAAATCCTAACACATTCTAAGAGAAATTTATCTTTTAAGTTGCCCTGGCCATCGCTCAATAACCAACAGTTAAAACATCTCTTTCTCCTCATTCAGGGACTATCTTCCAGCACCTCCAAGTAAGCCTCGATGGTGTTCTTCAATGCCATTTCTTGGAAGACAAAACTGACTCTTCTTTGAATCCTGGGAAGCAAACCATGTCCTTCAGTAGTTGCAAGGCGAGTAAGGGAAATGAGGCAGAAGACAAACTCTGTTTTGCTTCCTATTGAGAACTGCTACTTTCCCCAAATACCTGCTACCTATAGAATACGCTGTATGCTTTCCTATCCAAAACTGTATCAAGATAAACCACACTAGATTTCAACCAGCCATCAGAGTCAGCCTTAGGTCACTACGGAAGTGTGAACGAACAAAGAAGGAAAAATAAATAAATAAATAAATAAGAGCCAACTACACTCCTATGAACGTTTAAAAATCAACATAATTGTCCAACTCTTCATACAATCCCTTTGCACAGAGCCTTCATTCATAGAAAATCTGGAAGAGATCTGGTTACATTCATCTTCTGCACAAAGCTGCTGACCACCATGAGCTATTTCATCATCATCAATGATTCGTCATTAAATCCTTGTAAATGACTGTGGAATAGGAAAGGCAGAAAAAATTAATGCTGAAAAATGCAGGTCAGCACACATTGGGAAAACACACCTGCACACAAACATGCACACTGTGAAAGGAACTCAGAATCTACCTCCAGTTGGGAACAGAACAGTCACTGCAGTAAGTCCTTCAACAAACATCAGGACTCTACTCCACATTTGCCAGAAGAGAGACAAAGTGTTCACCATTATCAGTAAAACAGATCTGGAAAACCTCAAGCTAGAACGTGAAATCCAAATCTCATTGCACTTTTAATACTGAGTGAAACTCTGGTAACTGCCAGAGAAACAGATTTTGAAAGGTGCAGAGTTCACTATAAAGAGAGGTAAAAGGAAGCTGGTGAGAATGCTCAGAAGTATGTAAAACATTTGCATGAGGAAAAAATGTGGGATCTCTCAGGCTGGTGAATGATTAGAAAAAAGGGGAAGAAACAGATGTCTATAAATTCAGGCCTCATGCTGAGAAAGAGTAAATAGTTGTTCCTCAGTTACTTTCTCGTCACACAGAAAATGAGGATTTCACATCAAAAACATGCATGTAATTTAAATACTTCCCTGCAAAGTGAATAATTGGTAATAGCAGTTATATGATATTGCAGAGGTCAAAAGTTCAATGAACAGCATTCAGAAAACCATTAGGCAAAGTTTATGGAAAATTGCTTCAGTGCAATTTTGTATAACCCCTGATTTGCTTTCCCTCAGCAAAAGAAATTCTTTAATTAATGATCTGGTATGTAGGAAAAGGGAGGTTAAAAAAAAAGAAAAAAAGAATAGCTATACCCTTGTTTAAGTATGTTGAGTAAGGGCAAGGGAGATTGGGATACAGGGGAGGGAGGAGGTCAGTCCCTTTAGGCTTTTTTTCTCCCATGTCATGTTAAAGTTGTACTTTCAGTTGCACTGCAACTGAGTCTTTAAACGTCCCCGGTTTTTCAATAAAGTTTGTGCCGTGACAGATTTTGTTTTCACCCAAACCCTGATTATACTGTGGTCTGGAAACCACAATGGAACATGTATCTCGCCATCCTCCCACTTCAGATGCCTAAGCCATAAAATGCAGCCCCCAGAATCATTTGCTGCAGCAACCGAGTACTAGAACAATACCATTACTTGTTTTATGGAATTTGTATGCTTATTTAGTCTTGCACAGCATAATATAAACCATGACATTTTTACATGGGAACTACCAACTGACTACTTCTGCAACTAATGTATTGTTGAAAGGGGGAAAGAAACAGTAACAATTTACCTTGCATAAGGGATTAATTATGTAAGAGCAATTATGGATAGCCTCCCTTGCTCACCCTCACAGCACCATCAACATGCAGAAAAAACTGCACCATGTATTTTTGCAGCAGTTTCCTTGTACAGACCACTTCTGATACTTAAGGGCTGGAACAACTCTAAATATGGAAAAAAACCAAAACTACACGAAGTATTTAAACCACTATCTGTCCTCAAGGTGTCAGGCAAAATATAGCATCAGACATTAGGGTGAAAAACTTACTGCATGAGAACAGCTATCCCCTTCTTATAGCCAGTTATTTTTTCCTCTGGACCCATCTGGTCCCACTCCAACCACATACTTTTTTATAAAATTAGTTTAAAAAAAAAGGTAAGCCCTGAATCCAACAATTAAACAATTTGGCCCTTTCAAAAAAACAATGGTAACAGAGAGGAGTGACACAACTATCAAATAATTTGCAGTCAAAGGAATTGCAAGAACCACCAAATCAACCACAAAGGCACAACATCAGGGAAAATGCTGAAAACCAAGCAACCAGAAACTAATTTCCATTTTTCTTTTCATCTTTATATTTTGCCTTGTTTAGAGCAGTTCAACAACCCTACAGCTGTATCCCTATCTGCAGCACCATTAGCTTTTCAGAAGCTCTTCCATCAAGTATACAAAATCCTGTTGTTGGAGGCTTCAGCCACTCAGAGGCAGCACAGCCAACAAGCATTCTCAAAGTACTAAGATGGTTGTCATGAACAAATCAAAGAGTTTTGCGCCAGACAGACCTCAGTACTATACAGTTTGTAATAAACCTAACAGAGAAAGAAGGGAAAAGCAGACCTCAATGCCGCTGTTGGAGCTCTCTGCCCGCCCATGGCCCCTGAAGGTGATATCCAAGGTAGCCCATGAAGTTGCTGTGGACGTTTACGAGAGCAGAAGCCAGATTTGAATGCTCCTTACCTACCACCTCTTCAAAGGCTTTTACAACAACTTCTGAAGTGGCACAACTTCACACACACATACACTTTCAAGAAAACTTCCATCGGAAGAACAAGTTTTAAATCTCTCAGTGTTGAGCATGTACAAGAATGTAAAACAGGCTGTTACTTTCAGGCTGGAGGGAATAAAACACAACAAATATTAAAGAGCTAAAACGTTCTTCAATAAAGTACTGAAAAAAGTACTGTTTCTACTCTGATATCACAGTCTGAGTGGCAGCGTAACTCAGTTCCTAAGGTAAGTATGTAGTGGGGAAAAGTACACAAAGGTGGGCTACAGAAGCAGGCTATCATTGTATTAAATTTGCACAAGATCACAAAACTGTCCAGGAAGTTCCCAGTCCATAAACCAGGTATCTTCCAAGGATTTTCACTGTGATTTAACCAGCGCTGTAATCCAAACAGTATAGAGGAATTAACACAAACACAAGGTATCAGCTACGCTTTGTCTTTCAGATTCTCTTTCTGCTTTACAGGAGTCTGAACTTGAGTGTACACGAAGAGGGACAGGAACCGTGCCCTAGGGAGGTAGCTAGAAGAGGAAAGAAAAGAGAAAGTATGACACCCATGACACAGCACAGGAATCAGTATTAAAAAGAAACAAGCTTGGAGGATTCAGCTGCAGAAGATGAAGGTTCAAAGGGTGACCCTTATGCTCTTGAGTTACCTCAGCAGGAACATCCTCAGGATCACAAAAGTAGACAAAGATCCCTTTTGAAAAGGGAACAACATTTCCTTTTGTTCGCAGACAAGGCAGTAAAGTTGTGACCCTTTAAAGGACATCAGGGAAAACAATTTTGCTGGGAACTGAAATTTCCACTTCTGCACATATACCAAGATATGTAATGACTTATCAAAGAACAAACAGTAAAGGTCCCTAAAGGTTTCAGGAAAATTCTCCTGCTCACATATGAGTCAGGCTGTCAAGTTTTGACAGTGATGAAGTCAGAGTTCTTCATTACCTTGTTCAAGATTGGTATTTATTTCTTGTAGGTGGCTTTATCATATTTCCCTTGAAGTCAGGAGCTTTATTAAGAACTGGAGTACACCTGTGGTTACTTGGGGATAAAAATAAAGCTCCCCATCCCAAAGGATTAACAAGGAGGACATAAGTAGGAATTAGTGGAAACATGAGTCACCAAGCCCCAGAGAGTTCAATTTCTACACGTCCAGGAGCTGTCCGAATACATTATTTCCTGATCTGCCAGAAGAACGCCAACATTTGGTTTTTCTTCAAGACAAAATTCCCCATGGAATTAAAGTCTCTGAGAAAGCGAAAAACTAAATAATTAAACCAACAAATCCAAGCAAACAAAAAACTCCACCACAACACCCCCTACCCCTCCCCAGAAAAAAACAACCACCAACCACAAAAACAATTACAGCTGAGCAATGATAAAATTCATTTAAGCTCTACCTTCACCCAGTATGATACATTCACAAAGCTGCATTAGAGAAGACACTTGCGTATGTTCAGGTTTCAGAATGAAACAGATGTCTAGCTCTGCTAAAAAACAAGATGACGTTTATTTTTTTTATACTCATTACTTAGATATGAATCAATATTCACAGCATGAACTGTGCCCTATTTCAGCAGCTTCTATTTAAGTTATTAAAATTAGATATGTATGTCTTGGCCAAAGCAGAATATAACATAAACAGAAGAGAGTAGTGATCTTAATACCCAAAGGGCTTCACTTTCATGTTTTAAAGTAGAAAGAGCTACACATGGAAGAAGAAAATAACAACCACATGGGTTAAGTGAACAATGAACAAAGGAAAATTCTTTAATACAGCTCTCCAAAGAAAAAACATCAAAAACAGTCAAGAAAGTAGGCTCATGCTTACTCCACTTCTAAACACAATTTATTCTGAACTGTTAAGTCAAAAATCTTTATCTCATAATAGAAGACTTAATTTGTGAAAGACATAATCTCTTCCCTTAGATCTATGCAATTTTTACTTAATGAGCAAATACTTTGAGTTCTGAAGGAGTCCGAAATTGCCAAGACCCTGCAAACATCCCCACTCTACAAACATGAATTATTCTAGGCTTATAAAGCTCCTTCTGCAAAACAGCAGCTCAGTGTGAGAAAACAACCCACACAAACCAGGAGCAATTCATTCACTTCTCACTTAAGCAGGACAAGAAATCATGATCAAACTGAGCCCTGTCCTCCAGTCAGCTTTAATTATCATACTGATTCCTTCTTCCTACCAATATACACACACACAGCATCCTTATCACAGCAGTTATTCACAAGCTTAGATCCAAAGCTAAGAGCCAAGCCTGATATCATTTAGGTATTCATACTGCTGCTTTTATATAGATAAAGGAAATGTGCTGCATGAGCTGCTTCTCCTCCCCTGGAGGCTGGCATTCAGGAAGGCAAAGATACTCTGGACATTAGTTACAAGCGCTACAAATCTCTTCCCACAAAAAAGATCACAATATCCCAATGGAGGCAAGTCCCAGATTCAGAGGAACCAACAATGTACTTGAGCCAACTGCCACAGATGAGAAAGCCTTATGAACTGTAAGCAGTGAAGCAGAAGATCCTCTCTAGTACATTTAACTCCAAGACATTTGAATAAAAGGCAGATCTCGAGACTGCAGTGCACTGTTACATGGGAGGAACGTAACATTATTCTCCTGATCTGGAAGTGGCATTACATTACGTCACTGCAATCCAGTCCTCACTGAATTCACATTCAGAAATCTTAAACAATCTACTGGCAGACTATAGAATAGAATTCTATCCAATACTAAAAATGCAATTTAATAGATCTGAATTTTGCCTGGACAACTGGATAAAGTTACTCAAGAAAATCCAACTCTTCATCTAACTGGAAGCAGAGAAAGTTTTGATAAAACAGGAAATGCCTTGGCACTATAATCCCAAATTTATGAGCTATGGTTCTGCAGTATGACTTTTATACTGAGAAATGAGGCTGTACTCTTCTACGTAAATAAAAATATTAAAGAGAGATTTTTAAATTGTTTTAGAAGTCTACTAAACTACCATCAGTGATCCAAGAGTGTCAGGAATAAAACACATCCAAAAATATATCTAAACTCTGTTACTAAAGAATCTGAATTATGATAGAAATAAAAATCTAGGAAAAATACACAGAGATAAGTAAGTGAAGGGCTGTGAAAAAAGGACTAATTCTTAAACACTTTTAAAAGAGCACAGATCTTTTCTCTTTGGAAGCAAACTTATGCAGGAATACTTAACAGATATTAATATATTCTCCATGGAATAACAGGAAAATCTACAATAGGTTTCAGGAAAAGCTGGATGAAATTTATAGCATTATGAAGCATTTACTAAGCCTTTTACTAGGGATTCTGTCTCTAATAAAATATTCAAGGGAAAAAAAAATAAATCTCATCTTTTATTTCCACTCCTTTATATAACAAAGCCAACATCCTTTTGGGCATCTAAATTAGCTATTAGGATTCTGCAAAGAGAAGACAACTGCTCCCTGGAAGGCTGGTCTACACCAGCACCTACCAGTGAGCATTAAGAAATGCAGCTCACTCGTCCCCTGATTTATCTGAGGGTACCAAAAGCGCAAATTGTTTTGCTACACAAATAAAACAAACCACCACAACCAGTGTGTCTGGGAAAGGAATTAATTCAGAATATTTATAAACTAAAAGAATCACTAGAAGGCATCTGAAATAAAGAAAAACGGGCTGCTTACTTAGTGGAAATGGAAATTCCACTACCATTCCACTACAATTCATTATACCTAAGAATAGTAACACATTTAATGAAAAAAGCTTTATGCAGATTTCTTTCAGCTTACTGCTTTCCTCTCCCCTTTAAGTATAAGAACTAAACTAAAGCTAATTAATATGCCATAAATAAGATTTGAAGGACATGGTTCAGCAAGAACCATCAAATATGAAATATGTAAAAGATTTTGCACTAAAATTCTTCCCACTTCATCTACTTTCTTGGAAGATTAAGTCTTCCCTTAAAAAGGATTAATAACCTTGCTAAAGTAATGCTGTCTATATTTCTTTACAGACAGAAGCTTATTGCTTGTTTAGAGCCTTTTCAAAAGGAGACTTACACCAATCCCAGGAAGGGTTGGAAGAGACCTCTGGAAATCATCTAGTCCAACCTCCCTGCTGAAGCAGGCTTGCCTAGAGCAGGTTGCACAAGATCATTCCAGGCAGGTTTTGAACATTTCCAGATAAGGAGGATCTAAAACCTCCCTGCACACCCTGTTCCAGTGCTCTGTCACACTCAAAGTAAAGAGGTTTTTCCTAATATTTAGATTACACTCCCTGTGTTTTGATTTGTGTCTTCTGTCCCTAGTCCTATCACTGGGCACTACCGAAAAGTCTGGCCCCATCATCTTGACACCTGCCCTTAAGATTTGTATGCAGTGACAAGATCCCATCTCATTTTAGCCAGCTAAAACAAATGACAGTGGAAACTACTATTGATGTGCTTCTCTTTATGGTTTTCACCAGTAAAAAGTGCTCATAATTCTATTTTGGCTGTGTTTCCTGTTTTTCTTTTTTGCTATATACCCCCAGAATGATTATAGGCCAATCCCCCCAAGAAAGCCCAGACTTGTTGGGAGAAAAATCCCATTTATGCCCCTGACCTTTTTAAGAACATCTTTCCCACGTCAAACTTGAAGGATACCAATAGGTCAAGCAGTTTCAACTGACTCTTTAATTTTTATTAGAACATCAATTCAATTAACATTCCAAAAGTGATACTTTGGCACAATTCACATAAAACAATTCTTCCAAAGAAGTTCACTTAAATGGGCCTTTGATTGTTAGGACAAATAGCACACTGAGAAGTTATGCAAGAATGTCAGCGTGGTGTGCTGCACATCACATGCCAAAGTCTGCAAGATGTGGTTAATGATCTACAGGCTCATCTGAGCATTGTCTGAAGAAGATGGGTTGTTGCAATATGCTTTTCTTCAGCAAAAAGGCACACACAAACCCCTGTTTAATGAGAATGGCAAAACAGAAAATAATGGGATTTTTTCACTACTGATTAGTTCTACTTCATAGTCTCCAAGAAGATTATCAATCTAGGCATGTCCTGGTAGAAGCTCCAAGATAAAAGGCTAGTCACCACCTTTTTCTGATGTGTGGAAGAAATGCCTCAAAAGCCATGCAGCCTTAATTCAGAGCACACCTCCAAAGAACCAACAACTGAAACATGGGTGAAAATCTGCTGTGTTTTTTTGACAGTTAACAGTGTGATAGTTTGTGGAGAAATGTGCTTTCAAGTAAAAGCTTAATTTTCTAAAGGCAGCTAAACTAAAAGCAGATGCCTAGCAGCTTACACAGGTGCCAATCAATTGGTTACATCCTCATTCTGAGCATTCTGAGTCCCAGAGGTATCCAAAAAAGCCAATTACCACAGATGAAGCCTTCTCACCCACAGCTCAAATATAATAAACATCCCTCAGTCATCTTGTCAAATCCTGTATTATTCAGTCATGAATTACTTTAAATATTCCCAGAAACTTTTTTTAATCCAGCCCTGAAAAGTAGTTTGTCCATTTTCATTCCACAACTGGTAGTGAGGGCTTGCATTTCTGGTTCCCAATGACAGACCCATCAGACACATTCAATGAAAGAAGAAGATCAAGTTTACATGGAAGAGAACAGAAGAGGAAAGAAAAAAAATCACGAAGGAAAAAAAACATTTACAGAGCATGAGCAGGGACCAAGTGTGGTCCTCATTCAAATTTGACCTCCTGCATAATAAAGATGGTAGAATTTCACTCAGTTCTTGTCTTGTGACTTAGGAGAAATTTGTATTCTATAAAGTAGCTAAAGAAAGGAAAGTTAGTATCCCACCAACTAACTCGCTGGAGTTCAGCTTTCAGATTCTGAACTTTGATAGACCTCGAGCTTCATAAAGTAATCTGTTAAAAAAACAAACTCCCCTCCCTCGAACATCAAACTAAAAAACATCACATTCCCCAAACCCCAGAAAAACTCCACACTCCTCCTAAAAGGTATTCCCCTATGACTTAACCTCCTTCTTGTTAGGCCAGAGAAATGAGTAATTTTTCACTCAGACTCTTTGCCTCTGGCATATTTCTCTAAACTAAAAACCACGTATCTCCCTTCTCCCATCTTTCCATATTATTTTATTACCAAGAATGTAAAAAGAGTCTCAATGAAGTTACGATGTTACTTAAACTCTTGACTACTTTTATGTCTCCTTACACTTGTGCTTTTCAGAACAGCTCATAGGTTCTGGGACACCACGAGGTACCAAGAGCTTGGTTTGCCATCTACTACCAACTCAGTGGACCTTGCACAATATATTGCTGCCCAATGACTCTAGCTTAACCTCTTGCCAGCACCCCCATAACATTAGTCTCTCTTCATTTGCAGCCTTATACATTTGTTTAGTCTGTATATTTCTAGCTGCAATTGTCTTTTTATAAAGAGACTTATAAACTGAGTGCCTTTGGACTAAAGGCATATTTAGGGTTTCTATAATCAGCAATGCCTTCAGCTGCACAATGCCTATATAAAGGAGAAGAAATACGATCATAGAAAATTCCTATTATCTACAAGATTTGGCCCATTAATTAGTTTCAGCTCTTCTGGAACAAAAGAATACCTTGAATCTGTTCTGCTACATAAATGCAAATTATTTTTCTTGCTGGCAAGAATAAATCAGAACTTAGCATTCTAATAATGGAATTAAGATGGATCTTCTAAACTCACAGGAATTTTAATTTCAAAATAGAAGTTCCCATAGAAACACCAGTATGCTTTCTATCTGAAGCGATCATATTTCATAAAAACACGAATATGTTTTCTATCCAAAGTTTTAAACTTCACCATATTATGTCTAGCAACACAAAGCATTACATAGAGACACAGAAAACCTCCTAACCACACTACGCAGCATGATTTTGCCAACAAAAACTTTGGCTAGACCCGCATTAAAAAAATATATATTTGTAGCTAAAGATCCCACTGATGTCTCTACAACCCTGAATAACTTTTACATTTAGCGAGATAGATTTACTTTCATCAAACCATTCATCTTATTTAGTTCTCTTGATATACTGTGTTCATTTCTAGAAAAACAAGATAACCCCAGAAGATTCAAGCAGTTTATGTATTTTCAACTGTCTGGAAGGGTAGTGTCTTGTAAAAGATGAAGAGAACTAACTTTAACCCTGCCAGACGAGCAAGCGTACCAAGAGTGGATCTTCAACACAAACCGAAAATATGACACCAGTATTTATCTATTTCTCTCTGAAATCTCACAGCTGTGAAGGGAAACGTTTTATCTAAACATTGATACCTGGCAAAAGAAATGAGGGCATGACAGACTGATGGGACATTACCATCCTGTCTATGAGCAAATGCTCCAGCAGAACTCCAGCTGAAATCTAGCATTTAACACCATGTCTACTGAAAACGTGGCAAGGTGCTTGAGAGTTAAATTTATGAAGCTCCTGTATGCCTGTACTGAAATGAGAGCAGGAATGCAAGAATGAAACTAGAAATTTCAAGTTTGAGTGAGTAAAAAGCATTGATGTAAATTTCTTCTGAGACTATGTGTCTAAAAGAAAGTTTGAAACTGCTGATTAGAAAGAAGTGATCATTTGGCACCTTTCCTTAAGGAAAACATGATTGGAAGCAAATCATAAGGGGGGGAAAAGAAACCTTGGATTTATTTTGGAAGAGTTCTGCAGGAAGCAATACCACTGAACACTTAACTGCAGCAGCAGAGCTTGACGGTCAAATACCGCTCAGCAGTGAGTAACAAAGAGGCCAGTTACAGGAGAAGGCTGTACAACAACCTGACCTGGGCAAGGCACTCGCTTCTGGCCTGTTGGGAGAAGCTTTTCATCAGCTTTAACACCTGCTGAAACACCAATTAATCTCCTCAAAGAAAAGTACCTTCTACAGAAAACCAATTCATTTTCTACGGGGTGAGTTCTAAAAGCAGCTTCTTTTTCTTTCCAGTACCTGAAAACTGATACCTTTTCCTTAAATTTACAATTCCATTCCACAGGGGTAAAGGCACTGCAGATGAGCCCACTTCCCTACACAATTTCCAAGCAGAAGGCGTTCCCAGGTCCTTAACTTCAGATTCAGTCAAAGGAGACCTTCAAAGCCCACACCCCCTCCCAAACCTAGCTCTTCAAGCTGAGAAGCAGGTCCTTAACCCTGCTCGGGCAGGAATGCGTGGCCAGGTGTACTTCAGCCCAGTCTGACTGGCACTGCAGGGCCAGGAGGTCACTCCACACTTACTGGATGTTTTATATTGCTCAGTAAGGAACTGGCAAGTTAGCTTGGTGTGCTGGTTTGGCTGGGGCAGAGTTAATTTTCTTCACAGTACCCAGTATGAGGCTGTGTTTTGGGAAACTGCATAGATAACACAGGGATATTTTAGCTATTGCTGAGCAGCACTCACACAGTGTTAGGGAATTTCCTGTTTCTCATATAATTCAACACATATTTTAACTTTAATTAATACATAACACATACTTTAACCAATATGTACCTTAAGAAAGAAATCTTGAAGGCACACAAGCAGGCTACCCTACCCCTATATGCTGAAAGGTGATGTAGCCTACCTGGACTTCAACAAAGGCTTTGACACCAGCTCCCATGGCATACTCCTGGAACAGCTGGTGGCCCGCATCTTGGAAAAGTGCACTCTTTGCTGGGTTAAGAACTGGCTGGGCAGCTGGACCCAGGGAGTGTTGGTAAATGGTGCTGCATCCAGCTGGCATCTGGTTACTAATGGTATCCCCCAGGGATCAGTGTTGGGCCTAGTCCTGTTTAATATCTTTTTTGATGATCTGGATGCCCAGATTCAATCTACCACAAGCAAGTTCACAGATGACATCAAGTTGGGTCGATCTGCCAAAGGGTAGGAAGGTCCTGCAGAGGGACCTGGACATGCTGGATCGATGGGCTGAGACCAATGGCACGAGGCTCAGCAAGACCCAGGGCCGGGTCCTGCACTGGCAAAAACAACCCCAGACAGAGCTACAGGCTGGGGGCAGAGTGGCTGGAAAGTGGCCCAGCAGGAAAGGACCTGGGAGTGCTGGTCGACAGGGCATGTCCCGTGAGGAGAGGCTGAGGGAGCTGGGGTTGATTAGCCTGGAGAAGAGAAGGCTCAGCAGGGACCTTATTACCCTCTACGACCACCTGAAAAGGAGGTTGTAGCCAGGTGGGGGTCAGCCTCTTCTCCTGGGTAACCAGCAACAGGACAAGAGGACATAGACTTAAGCTGCACCAGGGGAGGTTTAGGCTGGACATTAGGAATAATTTCATCACAGAAAGAGTGATTACACATTGGAATGGGCTGTCCCTGGAGGTGTTTTAGGAAAGACTGGACATGGCACTAAGTGCCATGGTCTAATTGACATAGTGGTGTTCAAAGGTTGGACTTGATCTCAGAGATCTTGTCCAACCGATTTGATTCTGTGACATCACCCAGGGACTGGGTGTGCACAAGAAACTGGGACACAGCCAGGACAGCTGAGCCCAACTGACAAGAGGGATATCCCACACCATATGGTGTCATGCTTAGCAGATAAAGCTGGGGGAAAGAAGTAGGAAGTGGGGAATGTTCAGAGTGATGGCACTTGCCTGCTGAAGTCAACGTTACACATGATGGGGCCTGGCTTCCCTGGAGATGGCTGAACACCTGCCTACCAATGGGAAGTGAGGAATGGATTCCTTACTTTGCTTTGCTGGCGCACACAACTTTTCTTTGCCCACTAAACTGTCTTTGTCTTAACCCACGATTTTTATCACTTTTACTCTTCTAGTTCTCTCCCCCATCCCAGTGGGGCAGAGTAAGCAAGAGGCTGCTTGGGGCTTAGTTGAGATTGCCCTCCTAAATGTACCTCAGTAAGCACTTTGAATTTCTACCAGTCATCAGCATTCCTGGCAGCTCTCAGCAAAGAATTGTTAAGTTAGAGTCTGCCCATTACTTCACAGACAAGAAATTCTTCCTGTTTTTCTTCATTCTTTATTCCTGTTTTAAGCTGAGTTAGGTTTTTCAACTTCCTCACTAGATACTTTGCTATAGCCTTAGCTCTTTACAACCTCTTTTTTTAAAGCCAAAATTCCCCACAGAATTTTTTGCAGAAAACTATATACATACCAAGTCAATCAGAACAACACATTGTACCATCTTGTGAGTGAGGAAACACCATAAACTTAATAAACATCTTAATTAAGGGCCTTGACATTTTAGAAAAGACAAAAAGGGTTTATTGTTACTCATTGCAGACCCTCTTTGGATTAAGTTTTGTATCCAACCACACATAAAATTAAATGGTCTACTCTTTCAGAAACATTCCTTTTTCCATATTATCGCTTTAACCCCGAACACATTATATGTATTTCTGCCTCCTGGCTGTCAGTCATTTCCATTCTTCTCAAGTATAAGAAGCCAAACCACTAAGAAGCAGCTGTAAACTCTTTTGTGCACATCCACCCAATGGGAGTCACGGTAACACACTAAGTTAGCTTTCTTTCACAGACCCACAGGAGAGCTTCAGAGCTTGTTGCCCAGAGAGGCTGTGGGTGTTCCATCCCTGAAGCGTTCAAGGAGAGGCTGGATGGGGCCCTGAGTAAGCTGATCAAGTGGGTGGTATCCCTGCCCATGACAGGGGAGTTGGAACAAGATGATCTTCAGATCTTTTCCAACCCAAACCATTCTAGATTCATTTACAAGAGCATTAGCTATGGCAGTACCTATTTTCCATCAAACTCACTTTCATGATAATTCTTTCCATTAATATTCCAAAAGCACTAGAAGCAAAGACAGGCCAACAGAACCCAGCCCTGTCCCTCTGTGCTCCAATTCAGGGCCATTCCAGGACACCAGACAGAGGCTTTTAAGAACCTGCAAGACTCTCAGTATTTAGACAATTTCAGGGATCTTCAGGTTGTTTCTACCACAGCATAAGGGCCCCAGAAACAAGAGTTTTTTAGCCTTCAGCAATCAGTCCGGAAGGTCACATATCCCTGGGAATGCACCTTCCAACCCTACCACATAGCCAGAGACCTTTCCCTTCTTCCACAGCTGCGGCACAGCTTTGTTCAGTACTGGCACTGGGGCACTACAGTGGAGAGAGGGACCCAAGTCTATTGGCCATGCTTCATTTTGAAGATAAAATTAATTACTAGGCTCATATGGAGACAGCACCTCAAGCACTATTTCCCCAAATCTTTTATCCTACTAATACATTTCCAGGTTGATTAGGAATAGAGGACAGGAAGAAGAGAACTGGAAGTACTTCTACAGACCTAGCTCTTACAAAACTGTAGTGCAAGACAGCAGCTAAATGCTGGTATTCATCACTGATCACTACTAGGTGAGGAAGGGGAAGGAAAGGCATCTACGAATCACAACATTCATATTCTGAAAGACAGAGTCCAGGTTTCACAAGAACACATTAGAGAGCTGGCAGGCTGTTTTGTCAGAAGTGACCTTCTGTGTCGTATGTTTCAAAAGTGAGGACTGGTTTTTGCACACATAACAAACAACACAGTTGTCCAAAATGCTTCAGGAAGCTCTGGTTATCACATCAGTAGCAGGTACCCACAGCTGGTCTGCCTCTGCAGTTACTTGGCAAGTGCCTCTTATTTAAGGTTAAACCATCATTTGGTGAAACAGAAGTGAGGTGTAGTAAATAACTATATGCTAGCTCCTGATTTGTAACGTTGTGTTTAACCTCAAACCAGCCTTCACTAGCAATTTGAAAAAATACTTAAACTTGGCTAAATGTGTAGAAACAAAGGGCACGGATCTTGCAAATGGAATAAAAAGGCTACTGGTTGTTTTTTTTTTTTGAGGAGAAACATATTAATAACATGGGACATAAAATTAGGCTCACTCATTATGATTTGTTTCAACTTTTTCAATTATTTATATGCAAGTTCTCAACTAAGAACACAAGCAATGAATTCATGCATAATTAACCTTGAAGAAAATTACAACTGCTTCTATTTCTTACCAGCTACTATCAGTTTTTACTCAGTTGAAATCTTCACTGGATGCTTCCAAATAGTTGCTATTTGTCAAAAGAGGAGGCAGTGCTGGTTATCATCCAGTGGGCTGCCTTCAGCAAGTATCACAAGTGGGAGACTGTGCCAGACACAGTGCTGCTACCTGGGTTTTGCGGGGATGTATTTAAAACTTGTTCAAATCATTAAGATAATTTTACCACAGGACGTGTGACTTGTGTTTTCAGAGCTTATGCTAAGATAAACAGATGGCCTTTACATTTCCAGCACTACTTCTCCCTTTTAATTCTACTTCCAGCTTCTCTGCCTACACACTTAAAAGCATATGTAGTATCCACAGTTTAGGAGCATTAACCTGAGAATTAAAGAAACTAATCAGATGAGGCATGGGACATCATCTCATCTCATTAATGTTCTCCAACCTGGTGCAAAGGGAGTGCCACTAAAAATCATGAACAACTCAGTTCTGAACTTCTAAACAAAATAAAAATGAGCAGTGTTAGCACTGTCCAGTGTCTGTCCATTCAACCCTCATGCCAAGAGGGGAAGCAGCTTATGGAAAGGGAACTGCTTACTGATTTGCTTGCACTGCATCCTTTTATTTCATAATTAGGGCAGTATCTCAGGGTCACAAAGTGTTCTGCCACTCAAAAAGAAGACAGACACCAACTATTCCACTTCCACTGTGGTTCCAAGACTTGAAGTGAAAAAAGAAGTTGACCAGGACAACGTGGAAAGGCCACACAATGCCAGAACAGGGAGGGAGATAAGGGAAACAACACAAATGTCATACATACAGCTATCTGCTGCAGGAGGAAAAGCTCATGTCCTAAAGACAGTCTTACAGTCTCATAAAATTAAGAAGCAATCATACTGGTAGGGGTTAGAGCTGAGCAGCTTGAGAGATCTTTAGTTTCACAAAATTAGAGATTTAGTTTTTAAAAAAACAACAGCCTGTATCAGGAAGAAAAAAAATTTTAAAAATAAATTCACTCTCATTATACCAGTGGGGATTTTTTCTTTTGTTTTAAAATGCCTAAGTCTCGCTTGCATCAAACCACAAGATTTGATGATCCCTTTTATGAGGCTTGGAAGATGCTGACTCAACTACACAGACCTTTTTCTTTCATTTATTTTTTGTAACTATAAGCCACTACAGATTCTGATAATTTCTCCCTTTTCTGCATGAACCAAAATCTTTGCTTTTTTTGAGAGCAAATGATAGGTGGAAAAGAAACAAAAAACCCTCTAGAATATCACCAAGATCCTTATTTCTGCCTTCAACAGTTAAGAAAAGACCAACAACAGATTTGTATGTTCAGATCACAGACGCCACTATGAAGAAGAGAAACTGAATTTTTGAGGCCTTTCACAATAAAATCTCAAATTTAAATATATAAGGTTGAATATTATATATTACCAAAAACTCGTAAGTAGTCATCAGCTGCAGAATGTAAATCAAAAATTTTCCTGTTATTTCAACTGTACTGAAGTCCATTATTTTTAAACTAAGTATGTAAGAGTGGTTGGATGGCTGGGCAACATCCATTCTCTGTATTTTGTAAGAATCTCCTGAAGTACAAAAACAGTAGTTAGGAATATTAAATCACGTAGCAGAATATAGAAAATATGTCACTGTATTAAAAAGAAAGGCTGAGGGAGCAGGGAGAAGTATCTACATCAGATGCTCACAAAGGTCTTTAGGCTCTCAGCAGAGATCCTCCATGAATGGCTTCTTGGTGGCCCATGCAAAGCCAACTTCAATTCTCATCTGCTCCCTAAGAGATGGAAAGATATACTAGAAAGTTCACAAACACATCTGATGATCTATCTCCCTTTAAAAACCATGTTAATAAGCACTCTTCTAGAGGTGTTTCTTTCCACACCCAGCTGTGGAAATCTGCTATGCTTATTGAGTTGGCTGCCCTAAAGGAAGCTATCCTGATGTAGGATGGCAAACTACTTATGTTAAGAATTCAAATTAAGAGCAAAAACCCACTCATTTCCTTTGACCACCTCTGCTCTCTGCAGCACCACTTGCATAAGTTAAATTTAATCACCAACCTGAAATCTCATTTCCTAGGCATATCTTCAGGTGCTGAATATGAAACTATAGTTAATCAGGCACAGGAAAAGGAATTTATCACAGCTTTGATGCCTTTTGATCAACCCCCTGGATGTTGTACCCAGTGTTTCCCTAAAAGAAAGGAAATCATTGAGACTTGGACGAGAAAATTATTCTTTCTGTTCCATAATTTTTAATGGCTCCAAATGTATCCACCACAGACTCAGCGTCTTTCTAGATGGAGACCCAGACAAAGGTTACTTGTTTGGATATTTTGCAATAGCACAGTGTGACTCAGATGAGGGATTACTAAGTGTACCTTCAGTTCAGGCAGTAAAACACTGCCACTTGGAAGCTCACATGGCCAGTGGCTTCAACACGAGACAGCAATCGCAGTGAAGCAAACAAGTCATCCAGATATAAGTGTAAAGGTACTTAAACTAGCCAGTAGAGTACCAGGAGAAGCTCAACCAAGGCACTGTGAAGCTCATTTTAAGTCTCCTTGGTTTTGACATTTGTTGTCACCATAGTGTGCATGTACTGAGGTGAAACTAGAAATGTATTCACCATACATGAGCGCTCAAAGTAGTAATTGTAAAACGACTACCTGCCCTACATTTGTATTTTAAGTATCCACTGTCCCCTTCCTTCCAAAGGAGAGTAGAAGTTCATTGCATAGTCAATAGAAAGACACCACAACCCTGACTGCCAAAGTTCAGGCACCTAGACATACAACACTAATTTAAAAAAAAACCCGACACTCACAACTGAGTCAACATGAGTTACTTAGTACACATTCATCTCTACATTACAGCTTATGAAGCTTTCTGCTGTTCTGCGCAACACTGTTTACTCAGCTAGACAGAGAACTACTGGGAAAACATCTCCTGTCCCATCCCTGTGTTTTCCCCCTCATGCTCAAACTGAAAGGGCTGTTGTTTCTTAGACAGCTCAGGTATACATCACAAATACTAAAGTCAAACTGAAGAATGCAACAGGGCATTAGTAACTCATTTTCTCGCTCAGAACACATATGACTTTGCATATACCCTCTAGGGCACCAGTTTAACTGGAGCCAATAATCCAGTTCTTGGACACCCTTATTTTCTACAGTCTCTCCCACCAGCTCCCAATCCACCAGGAAGATGAATTTCCATATATCTGCAATTTTTGTCAGCAGCTTTGCCATTGCATTTACATTGTTTTACTAACCATTTCTCTTGTTCATGCCTCCCTCCCTCGTACATTTTCAGTATTGTCAGAAAGCAGACAGTCAGTATTTAAACTAACCTTTCAGCTGTTGAGTCAATTTTGAGAAATATCTGCAAAATACACCTCTTCCTTCAGTAACCAGGGAAGAAGAACGCAATACCGAAAGGACAAACTCTTCATTATGAAGACTCTCAGTACTGCTCCAGCCCAGAATCTGACTTTTTAAAAATGGCATATTCAATCAGTTCAAGAACTTTGGTGTCCTCGAGAGGACTTGAGTTTGTACAAGTTGCTCATGTTTGTCGAGCCACAATGCCTTGGCATGATACTGGACAGCTTTAGCCAGGCGCACATCTCAGGTCACTGATACTATTCAGGGAGAATCCCACTCAAACTGTTGAGTTGTTTCCCACTTAGGCTAGAACAGCACAGTCACTTTGCACACTATTATTAAATACCACAGGCCAAGCAGGGATTTAATGTGGGGGCTGGAAAACAGAAAGTAGCACAGAGGTTCACACACAACATTTATCCTGGCCTGCATCAAGAACTCACAAGGTGCCATAACCTCACCATTAGCTTGCCTCTGCAAGTCCGTACTAAAATTACACATTAGAAATAAAATTCTGCTTTCAATAAAGTGAGTTAGCTATAGCTGAATAAATTGTGTTACTTTTGCCTTCTGTTTCTTTTTGATACATATGTTTCACAATTCCCTCTGACAAGGTATTTCCATATTTTTACTTAATTTGCATACAAAAGCACTTTCAGCTGCAGTGAATTTGTTACCTTTGACTTTACTTTTGTATCATTGTATTTTAAATTGCTGGACACAGAAAATAGAACTTCCTCCAGGACTTTCCCCAGGCAGTTCATTATTTCTTCATATTTTTAATCACCTCTCAAGTTATTCTGCTCTTTTCAGAAAACATTCATTGCAAAAAAAAGTAATCCAGTGCAATGTTTCACAACAACAAAAACATGTTTCCAGGGGTGGTCTAAAGCTTAAACCTTTATTTCTTCCTCTCAATTTGCTTCAGAGGCTTTAGATACAGAGCTCACTGACAGTGAACTTTCTTCAGGAATTTCTGTCCCTTTGAACCTCCACTCTTATGGTTTCCTTTTGAAGATATGAAAATATATAGCCTATAACCATACACAATAATCTCAGGGAAGCCACGCTATGTGTGTACAAGGCACTGGTCCTCCACCATCATTGTTTTACATACAACAATTATGAACAACTAATTGAGGCCAACATAATATTCTGCAAAATAATTTTCTCAAGGGCAGGAAGGAAATAAAAATTAAACAAAACAAAACAAAAAAAAAAAAAAAAATCAAAGACTCTTGCTGGTAACTGGCCCCCAAGCCGTGACTCGCCAGCAACAAACCTAAGGCATTTTATTGTCTATAACTTCCAACTTCTGTGCTGTTTAGTTCTCACCTCTTGAGCACAGGTACACACTCAGCAGCTTTCCTCACTGATGATCCCTGATGCCCAAGACACTTTTTGAGGTGATATCCCCTATGTCCTTCCAACAAGAAGCCTCCTCAACTAAAGATACTCCATTTCACATTCAGCAACACCCAACTCCAACTGCTGCCAGAATTTCATCAGGTGTAGAAAGGCACATGCATCAGAGCCCTCTTTGGCTTCAACGAACCTACCCAATCATCTCGTCTGCAGCTTCTTTTCCCCTGCTGTAATCCTCTACTTCCAAACCTCAAAACCAGAAGAATATCAAACAGAGTAGCTATTATCAGTCTTCACTTGTGAGGCAAATATGTCACCTAAATCCTCCTCATTTTTTTTTTCTGTTTCAATATGATGGAGGACCACGTTTCCTCCCTACCTACTGCCAATTTGCACATTGTTCACCACACAGGGGAATGTTTGGTTCCAGCTTCCTGGGCTGATCTCACTCTCTGAGGACCAAGCCACACCCCATCCCAGGTTTCCCTTGAAAACTGAGTCACTGCCTTTACCAAGAACGGGAGTGTAGTTGCATCAGGGGAAGTTCAGATGGGGCATTCGGAAAAGATTCTTCACTGAGAGGGTGGTCAGTTACTGGGACAGGCTCCCCACAGCACCAAGCCTGACAGACTTCAAGCAGGTCCCTCTTGGTCATGTGGTTTAATGGTTTAGTTCTAAGTAAATCTGCAAGGAGCAGGGAATTGGACTTTGTCTTCATGGGTCCGTTTCAGCTCAAGATACTCTTTGACTCAGTGTGCACAAGGAAGCGTTCATCAACACAGATAAATTCTAAAAAAACAAAAACAAAAAAAAACCCCACACAAACCTCAAAGCCTAACTAAGCAAGGGAGGAACCTAATCCTTCTCACCAGGGGGAATCTAACACATCTTACCAGCTAAGCATTCACACCCTGCCCGAGAAAGCACAGGCAGTTGCCCGCACTGCAGCCTATGAAACCCCAGTAGTCAGAGATCAGAAGCCGTGAGCAATTGACACGTGCTCACCAGCACTGATAACATCAGACATCAGCAAACCAGTCACAAGAGATGGAAGCACTCATTAGGCAGATACACTGCAGCTGACCCAAGGCACAGACGAGCCTTTTCTAGGCTCCTTTGTCTCTAACTATACTAGCTCTGACAAGTTAAAAAAAAATAACAAAACCAACAAAAACAAAAAACCCATATCTCTTGAGTATTCACAGAAGAAAAAAATCAAGTCAGTCCCTGCTGACAGATAGCTCAAGATGAGAGGAAGGAAAAGAAGGAAAGTTTGCTTTCCCAGTTAACCTTTATGTTTCCCCATTTTAATGCTGCATGAATGTCTGCGGGCAAGTTCAAAACTCAGCCTCTTAAAATAGAATTACAGGATCCTGATGTGAACTTTTTAAAATACTGGCCATTCATTTACCGGCTGGCTGCTCTAATACTATGCCAGCAACACAGGGGACATGACCACTAGTAATTAAGAAACCTTGCTGCTGGGGTTAAAAAACCACTTATCTGTCAGATGAAGAAATGCCAACTTAAAGAGATGGAAATCTAACAAACAAAGGAAGTTTTACCTTTTGAAATAACAAGGCATTAGAAAACATGCCTGAACAATCAAAAGACACCTACAGCATCATTAGCTGTAGCCACCATACATTATTATTCCAGGTTTAATGGTGGAATAGGACCAAGACCCTCAAAACTTCAGGAGGGTTTGTGCTGCCAGGCATAAAAGATTACATGCTAGCTCTGAGCTACACATCAGCAGCACCCAGCAGGAAGTTTTAGTTTACTCCACAGCTGCTGTCAGCACTGCCTAGAATATATACACACACACACACATATATATATTACATGTATATATTCATATAAATATACACACGGAAATATACATATAGCTTTGACATCCTGAGTGTCCAACCCCCAATCCTTTCATGTGAGAAAGTTCTTCTGGCTGATGTTTCTGCTTACTTTCCTTGTTACAGAAAAATACTGCTTAAAAAAAACTATTACAAAGGTCTCAAAGCGTGTACTGAAATGTTTTAGAAACTAGGCCTCCATCCAGCAAACCAGTTCTTTAAAACATGCTAAAAGTGTACAGTTTCTTTTGTTTGTACAGTTTATGCTTTTTTTTTTTAAGCTCCTTTGAATGAACTGATCCAAAGAGAAAACAAACAAATGTAATTTATCGCATCAGAATATAAGAAGTAAATAATTCTCTGCACCAACCACAAATACAACAGCAGCCATGCTAGGTCAGGCACAAGACTGTCAAGCCTAACCTCTGACAATGGAGAAACAGTCAAAAGCAGATGGCTACGAAAAGAAGAGCTTTGAAACATGGCAAGCATATGATACTTCTCCCAAGTATTCCTCCATCTGTGGCTTATTTGTTTCCTTGACTTAAATGCAATTTCCAAATAACTTCTTTCATAATCATCAAATTGGAAAACAGGAAATGTTGAACTATTTGCCATGATGAGCATTTACATTAAAAAAACTATCAAGTCTGACAACTTCTGCACACCTATTTTACAGGGCTAGTGGATAAGAACATGAATGATTTAGACTAGACCAAGCAGCTGATTTTTCCAAGATTAGGAGGTGTGTGAATGTACAGCTGAGAGAAGAGTCCTCCCTAGAATAACTGATTTACACTTCAAATGTAACTTGGTAGAACAGGTCAGGTGTGCCCACTGATTTCATAAATGATAACACAGAAATGCATATTTTAAGCACCGTGGTAAACAAATTTAATTCTTCCTAGGAAAACGAGATTTTTCTAAATATCAGAGCAGGAAGTAATACAAAATCAACAGCATGATTAGTGAAAATTATACATATTTTAAATAATTCAGAAAATCAGAAATGAAACTTGGGTAGTACTAGTATCCATGAATAGTTAACTTTCAGTCCATCACCACTACTGCAGATATTCTCATCAACCACTGAAGTCTAATTGTGCACAAACATCACCTTGTATGACAGGAACGGAGCTTCAGTGTATTGAAGTTTGCGTTGTTACAGCCAAATGCCTAACTCATACCAGAAAAACAAATAACCATACAATCTGAACTGCAAGTAAAATATAGGAGACTTCTATGGAGATAAGTCCTCAAAATAATGCTTATAAGCAACAACAAAAACATATATTCACATACTAAATATAACATGGAGAAAATTAAAAAACAAGAATTCCAGCTTATCTTCTTTAATTACATATTGAACTAGCACAGTAGTTACTACCATGCATCCCCTAATTTTTCTAGGCCAAATCTTCCATATTTCTACATCATACATTGTTTAAAATACTACTGAGGTGTTAAGACATCCTGAGGTGGCACTCAGTATTTAGGTAGGTGGGATGGGTGCAAACTTTGATCCATGTTTCTGTCGTTGCTGTGCTAAAGAATTTTAAATCTCCTGGATGATTGTTTGTTGCTGGAGTTCTCTAGATATCTACACATACATAATTAAAGAAAACACTGTATCAGTATTTGATAACCCTATAACTGCTTCACAAGAATTCAGTAGTTGAATACATCAGGTTAATAAACAGACAAAAAAAGCTAAATTTTAAACTCCTCCTTAATACACATTCCAAGCTTACTTGGTACCCACCTGGTAGAGGTAAGACAGTGAGACCACAGAGAGATAAGAAGTGCAGACCAAGGTCTCCAGACACACTGAGGCCAGCAAAAGTAAAAGGTCCACACAAAATAAAAATAACAAATAAATAAATAACACCAACTTTTGAACCTCCTTGTGACTTAACACCAGAGTTACAGTGTCAGCAAGGTCCCTTACTTCTTCACCAGGACAGCAGAAAGCACATACGTGCCCTAGGAGCTTCAGTTTCTCCCAAGATTAACAAGAGAGCTGTTACTAAACAAAAGCCCACAGGCCCCAACAGTCCAGCCCAGTTTTGGAGACTCCCATCGTTCTGGAAGAGCACAGTGCAAGAGCCCTTGCCTGCCTCTGAAACACGAGAGAGGGGCAGCCAGGCTCAGTGCTAACTCCAACAACAGAGAAGAATGATGAAGACACGTTATGCCACCCCAGTACAATACAGCAACACTTTTCAATGGTTACTCTGCAGATACAGCTTCAGCAATTCTGCTCCAGAAGTCCTGCTGAGCAGCGGGAGCTTCTACTGCAGAGCTATGCAGCGGCCCTGCTCCAGGGTGCAGAGGGAATCGAGGCCACTGGGAAAGTGATTGTTGAGCCTTGAACACTTGCATTGTCCTGAGACAGGTATCACCTGGGTGCTTCACCTGGCACATGGAGATTCCACCTCTGGAGCTTTCCAGATTCTGCACACAACTGGAACCCGATTCCTCAATTAACACAGAATAAACTACTGCAATAAGAATAAATTACTGAAAAAAAGGGCTCTAAAACCAGCAGGCAAGCCTTAGAGGAACTTTTTTTTTATTATGTATGCTAAAAAAAAAATAGAAGGGTGTAATTGAAATTACCAAGGAACAATCTCACCAAGACATATAGGTTTTTTATTGAAATAAAGCCCACTGCTAATCACCCACGGGGGTCCGGCTTACTAGAAACAAGCAGCAACTGCCCACAAGAGACCCCCCCCCCATAGTAAAATACATCAATTCCAAAATTAAAGTAGATTTTAAAAAAAACTACTGCAAAGGACATAAAAAGTATATTTAAAACAGAGCTACTGGTGGAGAGCTTTCATGATAGTAACAGATTACTAAATGAAAGAAGCAAAAGCTCTTAAAGACCTCCTCCCCACACTTCCCAAAAGTGTTTCTGTATAACTTTTCAGCGGTTTCATTTCTCCCCTTCCTCCTTCTCAATTCCTGACACAGGAAAAGCCATTTTGGACTAAATTGTGACATGAAGTGACACAGCAAATGAACTTCCCTCCCAAATTTCATCAAGAGGAACATTGCACGATGCTGCAGCTCCACAAATTTCACAAGGACATATAACCTGCATTCCTCATGCTGCCACTACCCAAATTTTAAAAATCCAGCTAAACATGAAAACAAAACAAACAAACAAAAAAATAGAACAAGATTATATTTCCAAAGAACAACTTAAAGGCAAGAGTGTCTATTGACTTCATTTTGCAGAACTCTCTGGTCCTTTACATGACAGAGGGGAGCTTCCTGACTTAATAATCAAGAGCAAGACATTCATATGACTAAGACCACAAACCACGGACTTCTCCAGTTCGTGCTCTCCCACCCCCTCCACCCCAAACCACAACCCACGCTCACTCCTGCATCCCGGAGATGCTGCCTGCCACAACAGTGGGACAGACAGCCCCTTGCTGCTATCCCAGAGACTGCCGGCAGCCCCTGCTCTCTCTGCAGCAATTTCTTACAGCTGCGGTGAAGGGGAACGCCACGTCTGAAGGGCTGGCAAGCTGCACGCGTTTGGAAGTCCGAGTCTGACACCAGCTGATACCTAACTCAGCAGCACACAACGAGAAGGGATGAACAGAAGCTGTAACCTTTCTAATTCCTGACTGAACTTGTAGTCAGTAGCCATCTACTCGGGTAAAAGAAAGCAACCAGGCACGGCAATTTTCCCTGTACATCTACATTTCGCAAAGCAATTCCAAAAACACCAGAGATGAGCAGTTGTTAGGCCCCTTATGGCCCGTCAAAATCGTGTCTCTTTTCAGACTTCGTCCTACCTGAAAAACCCTGTGTTTCAGGCGACTGACTTTGCCGTAGTGCCGAAACAAGGCGGTAAGCACCGGGGCACGTTTCCCGGCGCCGGCCGCCCCCACCGGGGCACCGCGGGGATCACCTCTCCATCTCCTGCCCACCGCTTCTCGGAAAGGCGAAGCTGTCCCGAGAGAGGTCACCCCACCGCAATCTTTCCCATCAGCAGCTAGTACATTAGGGCCGAGCCAAAACTGGGGAAAAGAAAGCCCTACGCATCCCAAGGCACGGAGGGTGCCGGGGGCAGCACCGCTCTCATCGGATCCGGAGAGAGAGGCAGCCCGACAGCACACACCCCGCGGGTTTCGGGGAGCCCCGGACCGGACCCCATCCACCCCGTTCTGCCCCCCATGCCAGGGGTCCCGCTCACCTGCGGTGTCCCAGATGGAGATGTTGTACGGCCCCCACTGCTTCAGGTAGAAGGCGCCGCCGACGGTGCTGACCGTCTCCTGGAAGCGCCGCTCCATGTAGCGGTGCAGCAAGGAGGTCTTGCCCACGTTCATGTCCCCCAGCAGCACCACCTTCCCGTCCGGCTTCTTCATCGCGGCGCGGCTCGGCTCGGTTCGGTTCCCTGCCNAGGCTCCCCTGGAGCCGCCGCGATCCGGCCCCGGCTCCCGCTCCGGCTCTGGCTGCTCCTCCTCCCCCGGCCCGGCCCGGCCCCGCTCCCGCCCCGCCAGGGGGAGGGGACGCGGGCGGGGAAGCGGCCGGAGCTCCGCGGACCCTCCTCCCCTGCCCTGCCCCGGAGGAGCCGGGCAAAGTGTCCCGGCCGCCCCGGGGCAGGGTGGCCGCTGACCGGCTGCCGAGAAGCTGGTTCCCGCGGGGGTGTCAGGGCCGAGCTCGGCTGCGCTGAGCCTTCGGGGGATGCGGCTGCGCCCCGGGATGCTCGCCTCCTTGCAGCTGGAGTGGCACAGACACCATCTCCGCAGCCCTCCGGGAGCCCAAGGGAAAGCCCCCTCATCCCGCTCCTCTCCCGGCGTGTACATGGAGGAGCAGGAAGTTGCTCCGAACTTAAGATGCCTCACAGAGCTGTGATAGCCGCCAGGCAAACAGCTTTGCCCTGGTGAGAGGGAAAATAATCAGGGATTATTTTCCAAGGGGCATGTCTACCGAATTTCGCAGTCGGTTGCCCAGCTGCTGTAATTCAGATTAATTTCATTACAGGTGATGGAATTGCAATCATTTAAATTACCCAGAGATCTAGTCTATCACTTTTGCGTCAGTCCTCTTTATGCCAAACAAATCTGGGAAAAAGTATTAATAAGATGTAAACATGCTACAAATTTAGGGCAAATAAAGGGATAATGTGCAGACCAACTGGGGGGAAATAACTGTTACAGTGTTCTTAAGAGAACTTACCAGTTACAAATTTTCTCTCCCTCCCCACAGGAAAGTGCTCAGATAGAAGCACTTACCTTAATAAGTGAACATACATCCTCATTCCTGTATGTCTTATGTTGGAACTGCTAGAATTTCTGTAGCCAGTCTAGGCTTCATATTTATGAGATGCTTTGATTTTTGCCTACCTGCTAAAAAGGATTAGCTGTGTGACTGTGGGGGTTTTAAGCCATGCCTACTTACTTTTGCTTATTCTGCTTTAACTGACCATATTTGTAGTTTTGCAGCTGTACCCTGTGATATGCAATTTCAGTTCAGAATCAGATACGCTCCAGATGTTAAAGTACTGGAGATACCCAAAGAGTGGGGATATTAAGCAGTTTGGTAAAAAAAGTCTTACAAGTGACTTTGTAATGTTAATATGGGATGTGATTCAGGGCAGTGTACAATACTATATAAGGGATGGGATTGTTGTTCTTGGATAATTGTGTGGCACTATTTTTCTGTGGCATGTGTAACCTTTGTCTCAGATTCCAATTTTCTGCCTGGATTCCCATCTCGCTCCCAGAGTTGGGAAAAATATACTCATTGAATCAAAGTGCTTCTCTGACCTACTGCAAAGCAAGTAGGTTCCTTCTGGGTGCTTGGTATGAAAGTGTAAAAAGAACAACAATTCTCTTTTGTATGGATACTGCTTGCAAATTCCCATGTGCAATATGTTACACCCTTTTGAAGTGGCAGATGCCATTTCAGAAAGAAAAAAGAATTTTGTATCAAAGAGTTTAGACCGTAAGGATCTGGACCTGTAAATAATCCTGAGTTTATGTACTCTCACCGTATGAATTGTTTTACTGTCCACAGAATAACAAAATACCTAAAAGCTTAAACACAGCTATTGATTTGCAGTACTGCTCCTGCTACCAAATCCTAGCAGTTAAAGCACTTAAAGCAATTATTTCTGAATTTTACCAAAATTCTGCTGTATTTGAATTATTTTCAAGGACTAGTGAAATGTAGGTCTTTCTGGTATTCAAAACAAGTATCAATAGTTTCTAAAAGTAAGCAGAGAAGCTAGGGCAGAGAACAGTCTCAATAATAGGGTGAAAATGCAACTGGGATTTTAGGCTTTGTTAATAACATGTTCTATAAAAAGAGAAGCCCTCTCCCTTCACAGGTGTTTTCCACAGTTTCTTGAAACACATACCTACATCCCCATGTATTTCAGTGGGTGTATTTCCAGCTAGAAGCAGTCAGACAGACGGGGGACTCTCCTGAAAGTGTCACCAGCCAAATGTCACTGATGGCAATGTATTACTTTTGTATGTTGAACATAGCCTAGCTCAACGAGGCACCAAATTCATCTGGTCCAATACTGGTTTGGACCTGGTGCCACACCTAACAACGCTCACTCAGCCAGGGATGTGCATTATCCCACTAGTATCCATCTCCCATTCACTGCTTACTTAAAGGGTCATCTCTGTTTCACAGCAATCTTTCCCTAATAACCAGGTGCAACGGGATAAGAGGGTACTGCATGTTTTACCCTCAACACGCAGTACCCTCCAGATTTCAGATCCTTGGGAGAATTTAGGACAATGGCAATCTGAACAGGCTCAAAGTATGTAGAAGGGCTCCTGAGGTAAGCCCTTAAAGACTCAAGTTTGTGAAGTCCTCGGCAGTCTGAGGTCCCACTGACCTGGGAAAACACGCTCACTAGGCAGAGCACAGTGTGTTTTGTTATTACTGCCGACATCTCCTTGGATGAATGCGCTCCGAACTACAGCATACAATTTAAGTCACCTCTTGTTAAAGTCAAATGGCTCATGATACTCTGTAATGCAGTATAAATAATAACAGAGCATATGTGAAAATATTTGGGAAAACATTAAGAGCCTGTAATTTGCTCTCTAGCACTCAGATGTATTGGCCTGTTGCAAGATAATTTCCCCAAATCACTGAGTCATCTGTAGCAAGAGGTCTCCACGATAGTAAGTATGGGCATGAAGAATGTCAAATTGCTTGATAGGAAGAAATATGGAATACTTTACTCTCTAGGTAGTGCATGTATGTGGACTATATACATTGTCTGGTGTTTGTTTTTCATTTTAGAGCATCTGAGGACACCTTTAATTACAATGAGGTTGTTCATTAGCCTTCCTGACAGTATGACATGTTCCCATGATTGGTCTCCAGAGGTTCTGAAATTCAGACATTTGGATTAGCCTACAGAGGAGGACAACACGTTAAGATTTCTTACCCACTTCTGTGCTAGAGTAAGACACTCCCAAGAGTAAGAATGTTAGCCTTGTGCACAAGCCAAAAACCTGAGCCAATAATGACTGTACTGATGTCGGGGTAACTCAACCTTTCTAGTCTCCCGCAGTATGAAAGCAGCTTAATATTGCAAGAGAAAATTAGAGCCTGTTTATTTGTTTTCTTGCCAGCATTCCCTAGGTGTATATATATATATATACATTTTCCTGCCTATGTTCCTCATTTGGTCTTCAGGCTAACAATATTTTGTAAGTTCACATGAGGTGAAATGTTTGTCACAGAGCAGGGTTGTTTTTTGCTGAGCTGATCTTATTTTGGAGACAAATTGAGCAACTGGTTGAAAGGGTATGTCATGTCAGCTACTAACTGCTGCCCCCAACATGTCTCAGGTGTTCAGCACCTCAACCTGCCTCCCTTTTGTCCTCTGGCAGTGTCTCTGTGTTTTGGGATGTCGAATCTCCATGACCAGATGTGTGCTTTCTGGAGGTACCGCAGGTGACCTCAATGGGACTGTTTGTAGTGATAAAGGTGGTACAAACTCATCCTACTTTTAAAACATGGAAGAATCCATAACTGAGAGCCATGTATCTCAGTTACCTACTGAATCCTAGACAAGGCTTTACGAACCAAAGAGAAGGACAATAAGGGAGGTTTATTCCTTGTCCTTAATACGTGCTGGCATACCAGTGCTTTGTTGCACCTCTTCCATGAGGTCACTGCAGAAGCTACGAACAGGTGCTATTTGGTGAACCACAGCAATTTCTGGTTTTGTTTCTGCTTATTGCCTTCCTTTATGACTTCTTTCTTCTAAATGAGCAAATGAGTATGCATGCTCATTAAACAGAAATATTTGCCCTCATCATCTTCCAGACAGCTGTAACTAGAGCTCACTCTTAAGGCGCTTTCTTTCAGGCTACGAAGCCTGAAATATGTAGGCAGAGCAGTGGCAATGTGATGAGTAGCTGTGTAGCCTGAAAAAGCTATTCTTCACATTGCCACTGCTCTGCCTACATATTTGTTCGAACATATACTAGGTTCTTCCTCTTCACTCCATAGATTAGTCCACAACGTGGATGCCCTAATCAAGGGAAATTGCCTGTACTGCATACCAAAAGTTAGTCTGCTTTCTCTAGGGTTGCAGTTCCACACCTTTCTCCCTCTCCTATTCCTGACGTTTTTCTTAGGCTGGCAGTGGCTTCTGCTTGACCATTCCCTATGACAATTGAGCTTGATGAGCTGACAAAAAACTAGCTCAGCAGTGACAGCAAGTAATTTTCTGCTGGTTTTGTGATCGGCACAGAGGAGGTTGATGAGGCAGCCTATGGTTAGAGCCACAGAGGTTTAGTCCCCTAGGTCTTCAGTTGAGCAGCGCTGGCCACTCAAAGACCTTTAGTTTCCCTTGACAAGTGTCCCTGCTCTACCTCCTCGTCAAACCTTGCAGGTTTTGGAGCACCTCAGTTGTAGGACTGTTTTCTTTCACCAGGACTGAAAAAGCATTTCACTGTATGACTTCCGCCAGGTCGGTGTCTGAATCACAGCACACTGACAATAAGAAGGTAAACCAAGCAGCTTAAGACATCCTTATCAAAGAAAAGCCTGACCTGGATGATTAGATTTTGCCTGCATTAGAGGCAGTTGAACAGCAGATCTTAGGTGGAAACCATGAAGCAAACTGAGCTATAGATACAGCCACTGAGTGAGCAAAAGTAAACTCCTCCCTGATGCACAGGTGCTAGAGATGCAGATGAAAATAGGAGCTCAGGAGAAACTCCCCACCCAGGTGGGTGCACAAAATATAAGTTTTGCATAGATTGCTTTTTTTTTAACAGCAGCATTTTAAGATCTAATCAGACTCCATCAGCACATGAGAATCCAAGGCTGTTCTAGGATCATGTTCCTGAAGTTTAATAGGGCCCTGTGTGTGGATGGGTACAGAGGTACACATATGCTTACAAGAAATCACAGAAATGCCTGGGAAAAAAACACATTAGGTTTTCACCCTTCCTGGCATCGTGAAGGAGATGGAGTAAGTTAGCTGGTACTAAGATAGAATTTGCTTTAGTTCTTATAAACTCATTAAGATTCTTGTCCATGATAAGCAGACCCATGTGTCTAGGAGACATCCTATGGACTGCAGCAGCCCACGATGGAAATGTGAGTGCAGATTTGGCAGAATCAGAAGGCATGATCCTAGTGACTAATAATGACATGGGAGTCAAAACAAACGCAACTTGTGACCTCTAGATGTGAAGTCATTTTCGTAACACATTTGTGACAGTTGAAAGAATTCAATTTTTATTTGCAAGTTCAATACTGTCATCATATGAATTGTTTAAAAAGCAACATATACAGAAGAACAGATGTGTGTTTTTAGTTGAACCCACCTCGTCACTAATGACATGCACGTATATCAAGTATCTTTTGCATATTATACCTTAACTTTAAGTCATTTCTCTAGGCTGTAGCCATAGCTATTCCCTATGAATAAATTCATGTGGTGCCAAGCATGCCATCATTGTTTCTGGTCATGAAGAAAAGGCCATTGAAGAGTGTCACAGAAAAATTTGCCTCAGGGCAAAATCACATTGTCCTGGTTCCAGACAGGACAGGGTTAATTGTCCAAGTAGCCAGAAGAGATCACTGTTAGGGCCTGGAGATTATTCTATAGCACCTCACATCATTTTCTGGGGACAGGGGAAGGGGTCCCTTCCTGGTGTCAAAGCGTAGCCATGTGGTGGGGTGTTGTCAGGGGTTTCTCTGTGGTGAGCACTGGCTGTGAATCCTTGGCCTCTTGGACACTTTGTTATTAATATTGTTGCTGTTACTGTCCAGTTTTTTATTTCATTGCTGTTTCCAGTAATTGTTCTTCCCTGAACCTGTGATTTTTACCTTTTGAGCCTACAATTCTCCTCTCCATCTCCCTTCAAGGGAAGGGAAGGGGTACTGGGGAGTGAGCACGTGGCATGTGGTTTGGAGTGTTTCATTGGGAACACTAAACTGGGGAACCATTCCTAAACCACAACACACATCCAGTCAGGAGTTACACTTGTCCTGCCTCTAGCCCTGTTACTACACTTTCATTTCGCCTCTTGCCTGGACAAGCCATTGCAATCTCCTTTTGTCCTTCCTCTTTGAACTTCTCCCCACCCATACTGGCCATTGTAGAGAGAAGTGGGATTTCCCCTCCTGGTGCATGTTAAAGGTCAAAAAAATTTGATTGAATTTGGCAGGAAAAAACAGCCATCCTCATTTTATCCCCTTTCAGAAAGACAACATTGTGACCTTCAAAGTGTAAATTGATCACTATGAAATTAAATTTATCACAATGATTTCTCCTAAAAGTATTGCACCCCTTTGTAGGCTCTTGTTTCATCTGGCCACATCTGGCCCTTGGATGAGAGATACCCCAGCTATTCATGGATAATAGAACCTCTTTAGAAAGGAAATATTAATGCAATTAGAAGGATAAAGATAGTAATGATTTACTTACATGTGTGAAGATGTGACTTCAAGATTAGAAGGAAAAAGCATGATCAAAGTGGAATTTGGAATATACAAATATAATTTATACTATCATGTTTTTGGAGAGTAATACCGGAAATTCTTGCCAAGTTTGTAGCCTTCAAATTAGAAACTTACTGCATAAAATATTCCAGTCCCCTTCTAGTCCTGGTTTAGAACTAGAAAAAAAAGGAAGCTGTGATGATTTTCTTAGTTGCTTCTGTAACAGAAAATCTTTCCTTCCTAGAATATGAAAGAGGACTCCCTGGCTGCTTTCTAAATTGTATAGAGAGACAAAACCTCCCAGAATATTTCAGATTTTAGTTGCTAGCTACTTAGTTGGACTTGCACTGTTTCAGACATTATATCTAGGCATTAAAGCCTACTAAAAATATGCTGTTTTACTAAAATAGTTTCAAACACAGCATGCAAGCAACCTCATTACACTTGAAACATTGCCATACTATAATATCGTGTAGAGAGTTTACATAAAGATGGTGCAGTCAGAATTTCATACTTTTTCTGTGTCTTTAACCACATATTTATGATTAAAATGAAATGCACCACTCCCCAGCACATCACTTTACATCACAGTGTTTCTGAGAATTAATTTTTGCGTTATTCTTTTGAGTGCATTTTTAATTTCACCATTCAAAAATTTGCTGTTGATTGCTCTTAGGAAACTGTTCTGTTTTGCTTCTACCCTTCCTTTTTTAATAACCAAGGCTTTAATCATTACTCACCTTGGGTACTCCTCCAGATATCTTACTGAGATCAGTGGAACTATTCATAGCCAAGGTATAAATAAGTACGATGTAATTTGACCTTCAGTCATCTCAAAAAAAAATATTCTCCAATCTAATTATACAGAGAAAATCCTGCTTTAAATTCAAGAGCAAAATTACTTTAAAATTGCCTCTGAAAAACAGTGTCTAATGCTTGCAGCTGAAACTTAAAACTTTTTTTCCCTGCTATAATAGTTATTCTTCATGTAGTTCTGTTATGTGAAAATTTGATCCAAGTGATGTTTGCTGAAGCAGTACTTTTTTTGGCACTTATGAGCTGCTAGGAATTGCATGCTACTGTTTTGACATCTTTCCAGACTGTAGATGCTGCTGTGTTTCTTCGGGCCTGGGAAGACACCTAGAAATTAAATCTGTTGCTGAGGATTCCTTTTACAAAAGCAAGTTGCTGAAATAATTGATTTAGTACCTCCTGGACTGGCTTCAGCTCTGAAAATATTTTAAAGTCTGCTTGCTTGCTTTTTTTCCATTTGACATGCCAGGTGGGAGGTAAATATGATTGTGGATTTGTTTTCTTTGGCTATTAAGTTATCAGTAATAATTAGTATTATGGTAATGTCTCCATCTTCAGAGCATTGCAGAAATGTAGCACCACATTCTGTGCTCATTTACACTTAAGCCAGTCTCACTGAAACATTGCTTGAATTGCTTATGGGAGCACATCTGTTCTGTATTTGGCCTGATACATCACTGATTGGTTACAGAGCTTTGATTATAAGGTATCCTAACCCTCCTTCACACCCAGGCCAAGAAACTCTTAATCAAGAGGGAAAACTTAGAACCCTAAAGGATGAAAGAAGAAGCAAAATACTCAAGGAAAAAGTTTCTATTATGAGATATTTTTTCCAGTGAATTTGAATTATATGTATCCTTTTAAGACACTGAGAAAACAGCTTCTGTGAGATAGAGGAAATTGAAGAAATCATTAATGCTAGTTGATATTTAATCTAAATCCCTAATTTAAACAGAAGTGCTGGGTGAAACTCATTCCAGATATAATATGATATAATCTAATTTACTTCAAACACCTGCTTCTGTCAAAGCTGGTCTGTTTAAGGAGCAAAAATAACAGAGTAAAGAAAACTTTTAGAACCTACTGGGGATGTTAACATAAGATATTATTATTGGAGTAAGCTTGTTCCTACTTAAGTCGAATAAAGAAGCTTGTAATTCTCTAAAGCTCAGAGGAGATTACTATAAAATAACATGGCAACACTGCTACTTATACATCAGAAGAAGGAGAAAGGCGACAAATAATTTAATGTAGACAAATGACACTGAATGGCAAAAGTACTTGAAATAAGAAG
This sequence comes from Machaerirhynchus nigripectus, assembly GCA_013397975.1. Taxonomy (NCBI): domain Eukaryota; kingdom Metazoa; phylum Chordata; class Aves; order Passeriformes; family Dicruridae; genus Machaerirhynchus; species Machaerirhynchus nigripectus. Next base: position 765,339 of record VZRQ01005208.1, on the reverse strand, counting down.
GTGAAACAGAAGGGGGTTTGTCCAAAGGAGAAGAGAAGGGCTACAAAATATTTTTTAAAAGCTTCATTATAGAATATATGCATGGAAAACAAGAATGGAAGAGGATAAAAAGAAATAGGAACACCTAGTCTAATGGTAAGACATCAGTGACTCTAGAAAAAAAAATTTCATTCTCAATGAAATGGCAAGTATGGACTTAATCCCTTGGCATATTCAGCTGGGTGCTGAAGTATTTTCTTGGCTCTTAGGAATACTATTAACAGGTAAAAGCATACCTAAATGAAACTTATGCTAAAATTCTTCAGTGAAGAAGGATGGACTTGAATTTAAATTCTGTTATGAGTTTTTGGTTAGGGTTATAATTTAGCTAACTTCTGGACACACTGATAACGGATACTAAGAGAAAGAAATAATTGAATACAGATGGAGAAATTGCGATGAACACTTGTTAGCTGTGTTCTTCAGAGTGAGTAGCAAAAAATCCACCCATTCCAGTGAGCTTCAGGTCACAGCCTGTGTTTTGATGCAGAAGGCACACAAGTTCACAGTGTGCTTATACTCACTGCAAGTACATCTTGTGATCATGAAAAGATCTGTAACAAACCTTTACATGAAGGCACAAGAGCTGCAAGAACTTGAAACTGAAGGACTTCTTAAAATTGAAGAATTTAGGCAATTCAGGAAATTGAGTTTGTTCTCCAGATAAAACATTTACCTCACTGTCTCTGTCCTCAAATTGTCAATACAAAGGATAAAGAACTAGCAGGAAATTACCAGTAGTGACCATAGTCTTGTGGTAGGGGGTTTAAAATGGAAGGAATTAATTGTTTCTTCTCAGTGCATGATTACATTGCAGAACATTGCATTGCCTTGTGCAGCTCAAAAGTTTTAAAAAAAAAAAAAAAAAAAAAAAAAAAAAAAAGATTAGGTTAATGAAAATCAGAAAATCCCAAAGCTGCTAATTCTGAGCAGCATTTACCTGGAAAGAGCTCCTGTACGCTTGCTCTGTTTCCCACTTGGATCCTCCTCACCTCTATGTATGGAATGGTTTTATGAAGCAGCCCCCAAACTGCTGAAGTTACATATAAACTGAAACTTGGGCCAGCTTGTCTTAAAGCATTAACCTAACAGCTGTGGCATTTCAGGAAATAAAAATGACAGCTCATTTGTCCCTTCTGTGGGACACTGAGAATTTCAGGCAGTCAGGGTAGTAGGTGACTTGTAGAAAGGGACTGCAAAGGTCTCCCAGAGTCTGACCTACCACATCCTCTAGTATAAAGCTACTAGACCCACATGACCCACGTGAAGGCTAACAACTGTTCAAGGGTTTATTTTTCAAGTTGTAGGTGCTCTCTTGCTTCTTGATTACCAGATGGAGGGATCATAAAACCTATATTGACATGATCCAAGCAATTGAAAGGAAAAAAAAATTAAGAAATATGGATTTCAGAAGTAGTATAATCTATACTAGATTTGAGCAAAGAAATATAGAGATAGCAGTTAGAGATTTTAAAATGGAAAAGTTTTTGCAAAATCTTCATAACTTGACCAAAACTTAGGTGAGGGTAGATGTTTGACCTTAAACTACCTGATTAGCAGTGGTGGATTATGATTCTGGTCCTTGTAGCTTCCTCCTGTCTGGTCTTCTATTTCTGAGAGACTTTTCTGATCAGCTCTTTTATTGTCTCCCTGGCAAGATAGGTGGCTGCTTGTGCCCCATTTGTCTCATGAAGGAAATGAAAACAAATCACAAGAGGCTACAGAAATAAGTGGTTCATATTTTTACCCTGCTAACATAACAAACTCTGAGCCCTCAAATGTTTTCAGAAGATATGACCCAGAATTTATCAGGCACTTGAAATAAACTGTTAACTATTAACCAGTAGATGGAGGCTGGTTTGGTCACATTCTGAAATCAGTCATTGCTGAAGAATGAGTTGATTCATGACCTTGACAAATCACGTGGCTGATGGCAGAAAAAAAATTAGCCTCTTCTGAGAGCAGTAGATCAGTATCTACTCTTTGTGCATACTAGTTGCATTAACATAACATGAGAACAGATGCAGAAGTAAAAGTTCATCAGGATCACTCAGGGCATAACAACCTAGCCTCTAGTTTTGACATTGTTTATCTGTATTAGTAGAATTTTATTCTAGCCTTCTTTACAGTCCTGTGTTTGCAGGAAACATTGAGGCATTGAGGTGCTGGAGTGTGTCCAGAGAAGGGCAATGAAGCTGGTGAAGGGTCTAGAGAGTAAGTCATATGAGGAACGGCTGAGGGAGCTGGGGGTGTTCAGCCTGCAGAAAAGGAGGCTCAGGGGAGACATTATCACTCTACTACTACCTGAAAGGAGGGTGTAGCAAAGTGAAAGTCAGTCTCCCAAATAAGTGACAGGATGAGGGAAAATGATCTCAAGTTGTGCCAGGGGAGGTTTAGATTGGACAATAAGAAAAATTTCTTCACCTCAGGTGCCCACCAGGTGGGCACTGGAACAGGCTGCCCAGGGAAGTGGTTGAGTCACCATCCCCGGAGGTATTTAAAAGACATGGTTTAGTGATGGACTTGGCAGTGCTGGGTTAACAATTGAACTCAATGATCTTTGAGATCTTTTCCAACCTAAAAAGTTCTGTGATCTGAACTGAACTACAGATACATGGTGTACCTTGTCCTAAAGGAAGCAGCCTGTTGATTTCAGCCTGTGAGCCACACCTCCTCCTCTGCTACCCGACAGAATGGTTTGGGCATAGTTATACAGTCAGTGAAAAGAGGTGTTTTTGAACGCCTCCTGTAGGAGACCCTGTCAGGTCTAGGTGTCCCAAGGGTGAATGATTTCTCATTTGTTAACAATAAAGTTAATCTACTCTTGCATTACCCCTTCAGTTAAATCTGGTTTACATTCTCTGAATTTCTGCTTTGTCTGTTCTGGGCATGGATAAATGAAAGAACTTGAAGCAGGGGGATATGATCTTTGAGACAGATATCCTTTTGGCAGATATCCTTGAAGAAACGACAATTTAACTTGGTGCTTAGTCTCTTACTACATTATTTGGGAATTTTGCAGATTTGTATTGTGCCTGGAAATATGAACTACTCTAATTACAATCGGATGTTCAGAGTGTGGCTGCATTATAGGACATGAGGGCATCTCTCTGTTGTAGAGTCTTAAAAATGCTTAAAAACTCGTGTCCCAGTTTTATAGTTGAAGCACCATTCCTGTCCTTTTGCTGTTTGTTTTTTCTGTGTAAAAGAAAACTTGGTGTTCAGACAGGAGGGAGCAGGTGCAATCTCAGGCTGGTGCCTTTATCCAGACAAGTAGGAAAATCAAGACTGCAGGCATGTATACACTGTATATGCCCCAACACTTCTGACACAGCCAGAAACTGGAGGGATTATTTCTGAAACAAGCTCTTGCAAAGAAAAAGAAGTGACTGCCCTTTATCTCAGCTGCATTTTTTTCCCAGAGTCTCCTTTATTATGTGCTATTAATGTTTACCTTACGGAGTTAGATAAAACATACTGGATGTCCTGCGAATGCTGGGGATATGCCCGGTGCCGGAGCAGTTCGGAAGACTGGAAATGCGGTAAGATAATTCGTGCAGCGCACAAAGCGGGGGCAGCAGGGAGAGCCGGGAGATGCCGGGGTTTCAGTGCGGGCCGTGGCGGGGCTCCGGGGCCGGCAGGTGGCGGCACNCCACGCTTCTCTCGTCCTTCTCCCCACAGCATCATTTCTCTACACGGTACCAGGTCCCAGATATGAAACGGCTTCTGAGCAATTCAGGCTACACGTGGAATCTTGTTGAGGGATGGAGCACATTCGTCTTGCTGTCCCGCCAGAGCTCTCTGCTGTGCCTGAGAGTCTGTGTGCTCGGGCCCTTGAACTAACAGGACTGTGAGCGAGGAGCAGTGAGACAGACCACCCCAGCTGCTGATGGCAGGTTCAGGTCTTCCTGAAAACCAGGCGACTGCTAGCTAAAATCATGCAGCTAAGGGAAATCTGAGTGCCAGGACCCAAGAAGGAAGGGGGACATCACTATAGGCCCAGGGGTCAAAGCATACACTTCCCACAGAAATTAAATGGCCGTAGAAACCGTATCTAATGGAAAACTTGTTTATAGTGTTTTAAGTTGCCACCCCGTTACATTTAAGTAGTCTGTTGCAATGCTACAGGTAGCCGTACCTTTGGCAGAGCTCCCATTGCTGCATGGAGGCTGCCAGCTCCTCATGGACCTGCTGAGCCTCTGTGTGGCTTTGCAGAAGTGCCAGCCTCACTTCGTGGGGAAGGGACAAGTTCTGATAAATCCTGACACTTGATTGTTACTATTATTGCTGCTTTCCAGCAGCTAACAAATGAATTACTGCAAAGAGTCAGGGGAAGTCCCTTTGCTCCGAAGGCCCAGGAGATTGTCTGTTTTTTAGTATTTCCTCACTACTCTTTGCTCTCTAACTGCTTAACCTGAAAGCTCAAATACATAACAGTCGTGTAAGTGCAATAAGAAAGATTTTATTCAGTGGTGGATTCACAGTGTTACGTTCTGAAGAAGCTAGCAAATGAAGGAACTGATGATCAGACTCAGCAGTTGCATTTTCAACAGCCTTGCTCCTGGAGAGGGAGACCTAGAGCTACCCAGAGTCTGTGTCCAGGGCTGCCATGGCTGCAGCTGCTCAGAGGGTTTCACACAAGTGGAGAGATGTCACTGGCTGGTGGGGCCCTGGTGCAGCTCAGTGCTGGTCTCGGCAATGCTGAGATATGGACTGGGTGAGCAGGGGCTGCTCACACCCCTGGTGTGCCAGTGGAGGACTACAGAACTCTTCATTCCCCTCTCTCTAGTTAAGCAAACAGCAACATCTTGAAACTGCATGGTATTGTGGCAAGTCAGGACTGGCATTTATTTGTTTGGATACAGTTCTGCTACCACCGCTCTGAAAATGAATGATTCTACCCACAACTTAAACTGAAAGCTTATCACAGCAAGAAACACTTGACAAAGATGATTCAAACAGCAGAGATTACCTAGGTTGTCCACCCTGTGAAAAAGCTCTGCTGATAAGCTCTGTGAAGGTACTGTTGTGGAGACGGAGAGTCTCTTCCCCTAAATAGCCACAGCGTGAGTCCAAAAATAATTTGTATTGCAGTCATACTGCACTGAGATGCTGACATTCTTGGGATATTGCTGTTCATGTTCTCTGTCACTGCTGGAGTAATCAAGAATGTCCTGAGCCTAGAAAAGAAATGGTTTAGGGGCCACCACTGAAATTAAAGAGACGAAAGATGGTATACTATTTTTAGGTGATTCATAAAATGGTCAATTAATGCCTTCTTTTGTAGAATAATCTGGTTCCACTAATCAGAAAAGTACCATTAAGTCAGCAATACAAATGAGCTGCCTGGTAGAAATTACTTCCTGTGTTTTCTGAACCGGAAGAAGCATTGGCAGAGGGCAAGAGTCAGCTGATGGTAAGGAATTAGTCACAAACCCAACAGCCATGCAGTGTGTGCAAGCGTCCAGAGCCTGTGGCCATAGCCCCGTGGTTGTCATGGCAGCCCAGAGGCTGCTGCTGCCTAGGGATTCACCAACCACTGTGAGACCCCTCTCCATGCTCTGGAAATGGATGCCACGGGAAGAGTGCTGAGAGCAAGATCTCTCAGCTTTCCAGCCAGATGCAAGCAGCCAGCTTCATGTTTAATGTGCTGAAATAAGAGTGGTTTCCTCCTTCAGTTACTTTTTTCTTCCTGCTTTTATAGCAAATACTCTGTCACAGAGTACTCTTCCCAATGATGCTTTATGTAAGCAAGCAATAGAAATGTCATTGTATTCAGAAAATGTTCACATGTCCAGTGAGATGCTGTTAAGATCATACTCACTTTCTGGAAAAAGTTATTTGCTGTCTGTTTCTGATGAGCATAGAGACTGACAGCATTCCTTAAAGACATGGAAACAAATAACCTCCTTTAAAGTGCATGTCATATTCCCTGCTTCTACTCTCATAGTCATGCTGGCTCAGCATATCTCTCCTATGCATGCATATACCTTGCTCAAGCCTGTTTTGAACAAAACCTGTGTCAGGTATCCTGTTGTTTCCTGCTGGATAATTTTCAGGTTGTGTGTTATCCTCTGTGCTGTGTGTGCTGCGGATGCTGCTGAGTGTATTTGTCCCTCCTGTGCTTACACACATGTATAAACTCTGGGTTCCCCCCCAGCAGCAGGTGACAGTCTTGGTGCAGTGGCTCTGTGTGCAGGCTGCCAGAACTGCCCATCCCGGGACTGTCTGGAAAACAGACACATATCTCTGTCAGTCCTTCTCCAGTCTGCCTTTTTCCCCTGGCACTGGTAAACCCCAGGAGGGCAGCATGGCTGCTGCAGAGCACAGCTCTGCTAGCTCTGCACACCTAATGCCAACAGAGAGCCCCTTTGTGTGGAGGAAGTTCTCTGCTGGCCGTCTCCAAGATGTGCTGAAGCCCTTTTCTGATGCCTGAGCTGTGCACAATGGCCAGAGCAGAATGAAAACCCTGGAGGCTCCAGAGCAGTGTCCTGGTGGATGGATACTGCCTTGGCCACAAGAATCACAGAGGCCTTCACCTTGCAGGAGGGGAAACACCTGATGCTGTTTCTATGGCTTTGAGAAGAAGGACTCACCCCTACATTCAGTGCACAGCCTGCAGGAACAAACAGGTGTACTCAGGCTGTCAGGAATGAAGGTTGTCAAGTCAGCTTCCAATTACTTTGTCAGCCATCAAACAACATTTTTCACCTCTATATCTCCTGCTTCCCAAATCCTGATTTCTATTTCTACAAAATGTTGGTATATCTGTAATAACAAAATGTCTATTCATTGTTTCCTCACATATCTCAGAAACTACCTTCTGACTGGTTAAGCACTCTGGTAGCATGAAAAAATACAGCCACTCATGTGATAAGAAAATAAACAAACCCCTCTAACTTAGCTTTGGTCTAAATATCCTACTGTCTTAACCCAAGTCTGGGTAGATGCCTTGAATCACAAAGGTTGCAGTAAAGAAGGAGCAGCTGGGGGTCAAAAACAAGCTGAGGATTTCCTTTGATGCAAACTGTGATGCTGAGATGCTGGGTTTTCTCCCCCATTTTTAAATAAGCCTAATTTTAATATGTGGATTCTTCATGGTATTTCAGTGGTTGTTCACAGTGAGTAAAAAGCTCTCCATAGCTGCTACAGAGCTCCGTGGAGCAGATTCTGCCATGGCATAGGAGCAGCACTAACGCAGACAGACAGAAACACTTTTGCAAGAGGCAAACATCCTTGTTTTCCATCTATCAGTGATGCCCTTATGTCAGTGGGATGGTTAAAATGAAAATCTGCTTTTACTTCTGCTGCCTTGAAATGCAGATCACAGTCAAAATCAGAAAATGGCAGAGAAAGCAGATTCTTAGGCAGGCAAAGTGGAGTGTTGCAATCCATTAGAAATAAAGCAGCAGAGCGAAAAGCCAAGAAGTTGCTGTACTTTCAAGGAGTGTCTAACAACACTTGCAGTATTGAAAATGTTGATACAACCCAAATAGTTCCAATGCAACAGCTCTTGTACACCAATGGAGATTGTCAAGTCTTCTGAAGTTAAATAACTTTTCCATGGAGCATTTTGAAGCCTGTAGACTTATAACTCTATGAGCACAAAAGCAACACTGAAGAAATTAAATTTGCATGAGTTTTTTTGTAAAAAAAAAATAAAATATATACATATATGTATAAAATCTACTTTTGTCCATACTGAAAAGGGTTGACTGAACTTTTTCAGCCTGAAGGCAGGCTGTCTTTTATCAGTGGTATAAATAATACCACAAAACTATGCCACTGGTTTCAATTTTATTTTCCAATTAAATGCACACACTCCAGTCACAAAAATATAGAACACTGGGAGTAACAGGTTTTACTTGGGTACCTAAAACTAGAGTACAACACCAAATGGTCTTGGTAGGGCCAATAAGATATTTTTTGCCTTCAATTACTAATTGTAGATACTATATTGAAGTGCATCCCATCAGGCCAAGCCTGTAGCTGTCAGGGTGGTATTCTGTAAGAGACTCTGGCTGATAACTCATTTCTAGGTTTGCTCTCTTCCTAGCCCAATACTATGTTCACTGAAGAGCAAAAATTATGAGCTTCAAAATTATTTCCTCTAAAACCATGGAATAAAAATTCAGGCAAAGAAAAAACACATATTTGTGTGTTTTCTCTAACACAAGGGAGTTCTCATCCAGGGTAGATACTGCCTTTTTATATAGCTATAAGAGGGAATACAAAATTAAAAATTACCCTGTGTAAAGCACATACATTAATCAAACCCCGTGCAACATGAGCCATGGAAAGAGTAAGAGGAGCAGGGCAAAATGCGTTGTATTTCATACTGATCAAAATTAATTGTTCCATGTCTGTTCAGCCAAATCGTACATGCCAGTTTCTGAAGGCAAAAGGAAGTAATGATACTGTAATGAGCATTTGAATTTAGTTTTCATTTTTCTTATAATTTCCTGTCTTTGGAACAGTTTGTTAAATCCCCCGAAGCTACATATATAATGAACTTTTGATAGTTGAGGTTACGGACTCGTTCATGCGATGAAGCCAGGGTTCCAGAATGTCTCTATTAATTTTTGCAGGAGCAGCACTCTGCAGTCTTCCCTGCTCTGCTGAACACTCCTAATTTTGATTCATTCAGTTGGCATTTTAACCTGAAGGTATTAAAAAAAAAAAGGGATGTTGCAAAGTCTTCAACAGCTCGTTGGGAATATGCCATCCTGGCTGAAACTTTAGGAGTGACTTTATTTGTATTTCTTCACTATTCCATCCCTTGGTTTATGCCTACAACAAAGAGAATAACAAAGCTCTAACTTTCAACAGTTTATTTGACAATCTAAGAGGCACTGCATACAGGCTAATGACCGTGATATTTCACAAATTTCACTTGCATGCACTTTGCAGGCTTTAATGGATGTGTCAGTGATGCTGACTGTGGTTCTGGAGCAGATCACTTGGTTAGCCACTGCTCCCTCAGCTACAGAAACAATTCTTGTCCAGAAAGCCTCCATATTTCCGGGGGCTGAAGGACAAGAGTGTGCAAAAAGAACAGGTAAGACCCGGTCTTCAGCAGGACTCAAATGAGGTTAAGAAAGTATCAGACTGAGTTACATCCATTTGTCTCATCCTTGTAAACAAGGAAATGCTTCTACCAGAAGCTGGTTCCCACTGAGATCTTTTCCACTCAATACCAGTAACCACTTGGGAAGCGAAGGGCAGATAAATGGAACTGGCTCCACAGGCTGTGGTAACATTACCAGTGACAGACCCTGTGGGTCCCGTTGTGTGACACCTTTGTGTTGCCACAAAGCACAGAAGGCACCAGAAAAACAACCTTGGGTAGTTTCCACAGGGCAGGAGTTCCTCCACTCACCCCACTCCTCCAAAAATGTGGTACTGCATTGCCCGTTTCCCTGGTCAAACATGCTTCTTCTTCATTTATTTTAGGAATGTGTTCTGGAAAACCCAAAGCCTTTCTTCCACACTACCTCAGCTTTCCAAGGAATGAAGAAGAGATTCTTCTTCCTAACTCAGTTGCATCCAGATGCTTCCTAGAAAGTGTAAAAAGAAGCGTCTGTGTCCCCAGCCAACCTCTGAGGACACCTGGTCAATGCAACTGTTCGGGCATTAGGGCATTTCTATTTTGCACGCCTCTGGCCAAATGTGCAAGACAACATACTCGTGATGGCACGCTCACGGTTCTTTGCCAGGCTCTAATGTGTCGAGAGGTATAAAGCATGAGCAACTGCAACCAGCTGCACTCCCATCCTACTCCATGAACACAAAAAAATGCAGAACCTGAAACCTAGCAAATGGATGTATTCCAGGGATTTGTGTGAAGAAATGGAATCCTTCTTCACTCCATGAGATACTTGCGTAAAATAATACTGCAGGAAGGTTTTGCAGCATAGATGAATAAAATGAAATTTGATGAAAGTAAGTGCTAGACTCTGAATATTTTTTAGATCAGTAATTAGTTTACTAATTAATTATACACACTTTTTATAATAATTGGCTAATTCTCTTTTTAACTCGATACTACACAAGCAAATTTTACATGTAGTGGTCACTTAAACAATTCAAATTCAACCTCATTTCAAACTAATTTTATTATCCTTTGCTTCCTTTCTCCTGCAAGTTCTGATTAATGATAGAACAGCTCCTGCAACCCTGTGGTTTTCAAGTTTCTCTTACTGCCTGTTGTGTGAAAGTTCAGCCAGTAGATTATTTGCCTCTTTTTCTTTCTCCCTTTATTAATTTGTTACGGAAAAAAAAAATTAATCAGCATTTTTCTTCATGAAAGCTGCTCTTAAACTGTAAGCCCCTTGGTATTTTATCATTCTCAATGAGTATGTTAATTACTGTTCTGGTTGGTACTTAGGTGGTATTTCTTTGGTATTTCTCTAGCAGGAGTTCAGTGTTAGCAATATTTCTGTTCTTCAGGATAATGGAAAAATAAAATATCTGTAACTTAACCGGTACTGCCAGGGCTAGAGTCAGGATTAGGGTTTCATCTCAGTGTGGCATTATAAATGTGAGATGAACACTTGTAGATATTTATTTGCAAGTCAGCTGTTCCACTCTTCATCACTTCTGGAGGAGAGCCATCCAGTCCAGATGGTCACTGTAAATGTCTGTCATCCCAGGTCCTTCTGTCTCTTATTCTTACCATAGTTGTGACAGAGCCATCAGAGTTGTGTTCTACTTCTGTCATCTGTGAAGAGGGATTGCATGGCCAGGTTCCATAAACACCAAAATATTGCCACCAATCCACAGTCATCCACAGCAGTCAGAGCTAGTACCCCATGCTCTCTTTAAGTGTGATGGAAGGAAACAGAGGAATTGTCTCTTATACTTGCCTAACTGCTCACAGGCATTCATTTTAGGATGACACGTATCAGCTTTGATGATACATTTCCCTATTCATTGCTTAAGAAGAGTCTATAATGTAATCTAAGGCTAAACACTTTACCTTCAAAAACCTAAATTAAAGCAAATGGGTTCTACTCTTACCTTTCAAACTTCATAGAGAACGCATGTCAAGAGGATTTGGATATTTTCACATGCAAATAGACTCTAGCCTTGTCACAAGTAGTGGCATAAGCTCAAATCTGATTCTGTCTACAATGAAAAACGGAAATTGGTGTGCCCATATTTCCTCACATTTGTGTAGAAGGGACCTGGCAAAGTCACTACAGGCACAAAAAAAAGTTTCAAATCCATCCACACACACCTGGAGGAGTACCAATATAATCAAGCACATACTTTAGGTGTTCCAGTTCGGAGTTCATTGTAGCTAAAAAGTAGATGAAGTGGGTTTGCTTTTCTGACCTATGGACTGCAGTAGACCAGCTAAAAGAAGAAATTTTGTTCTCCCTGTCAAAGGGAAAGAGCAGCCACCTGTTGCAATGCTTATTGCCTAAATCCTCCCATATCTTGACAAAGTAGGCAAAAAGCATTATTTCTGTACAACAGGTTCTGTGCAAGACCCAAAGTCCTGGCTGTGCTGGACACTGGATAACACCTAGTACCCATCCCAGTAAGCTCCCCTCATCCTCAGTCAAGGGAGGTAACTTCAACCCAGAACATGTGTGGAAGCATTCATGAAGCACCATCTGTAGCCAATAACAATGACCAACACACTCAAGTGATGTGGCAGCAAGCACAGCTACAGGAATTTTGGATGAGGTCATGCTGTTGATGATAAATACACCCAGCTGCTTGGGAATGCATGTCCCAGGAGAACTTACATTCCCAGCTTTGGGTCTGCAAGCCCTGTGCTTAAGACTGAGTATATCAACACCTGCCCACCCCACCCTGAAAATCAGTTTGCACTTGAGATTATACAGGTGTGTATGGAGACTATACAGGTGTGTATGTCTGTGCAGGTCCTGCCCTGAGAAAGTGCCTTAGGTGAAGTGGAAGGAGGCGATGAAATGCATCCCCTCTTACTTTTGTGTTGATGGTAAATAAAATTCCCATCTCCCCATTTACTCCTTTAACATAAAGGATGATTTTAGCAAACTGTATGGACACATTCACAGTGGAATGGAATGACTGCATGTGTTGTGTGTTGGAAAGAAAGCATTTTCAGAATTAGAAAGCCATCATCTGCATATGTACATATTCAGTATTTGCAACCCACCTTACGATACTCTGCTGAAAGCTGCCAGCAGCATGGGAAGCATTCTGAGTGCAGGTTACAGCCCCACAAAGGTTTTTTCCTTGCTGGAGGCTTACCCAGATACATTCAGGGACCCAGAAGCTCTTCAAATTTCTTTATTGCAATGGATTCCAACACTGCTGTTTTAATTAATCTCTCAGATTTCTTAATCTCTCAGGCACTCTTCCTAATCACAAGCTTTACTTGTTTCCTCGTCAAAGAAATGAGACCTCACAGTTCAGGTGCTGCAGAACTAGAGACTCTTCATCCCTGCGTGGATTCTTTAGCATCCTTTTGCCCATAGCTCTAAGCTTGTGAGCATTTGGGTATATAATTTTCTTACTACTGCCACCTGTGGCAAGGGAGACAGAGCCACAAAGACTTGCAGGCACTCCAAAATTCATTTATTTTTGTTTTAAAAAAGGAAATATTGGAAGAACTGTGCAAAAACTATAAAAACAAGTGTTATCCTTCCAATTCAATCTTTTATTTTCAGATGGTGTGGCACACATTCAAGGATGGATAAAGAAGGGATGAGGAGATGCTCTGTAATGAATAAAGGCATCAAATCAGTTCACAAACACAAAAACTGGATCATTTTCAAAAAAGTCAGGTGCGCAGTGGGCGGAAGCTGTTCCAAGTCTCATGCTCATACAGCAGCCAACAGATGTTGTATATACATGTCTGAGCAGCCAGCTGTCTTCTCATCAGTATTAAGTGTTCAGCTGACATTAAAGGGACAGACAGAATTAAATCTGGGATCTCAGAAACACAAACAGATTTTCGGAAGCTTTCTATGTCTACAAATTATTGTGCATGCTTCTTTTTTTTTCTCAAACAAAAGTATTAATGAACATTTTAAAAATGAGAAGAATCATAAGAGAAGCAGCCATGGACACCTAAACAGCTCAATAATAATATATAAATATTTTCCAGCAATAAATGCAGGAAATATATGAAAAAAATGACCATAAAATTTAAAAAAATTAATATAAAAAATACAGGAAAGAGACAGAATTGGCTGCTAAAGACCTTTGAATACTATCCTATTAATGTCTTCCCCATGCTGGGTTTTGTGATCTGTTTTGTAAAGAAGTTACAGATTCGCCGACTGTCTGACAGCTCAAAAAATGACCTCACTCTTACAAAACAAAGAGACAGAGAGAGAGATATTATTTGGTATAATATTTGTTATAGATTAAACAACACCTACTATGTCAGTAGATATCCAATCCGACTCCATCCCGACTTGGGTGGAAAAGCCAGATGTTTGTGCTCCTTTTCCTTCCCTGAATGTCTTTTCCAGCTAAGGAAGGCCTAGATACCTGCGAAAGGAGTGGGCAGTGATGTTCTCTGATAGGTCCCCTGATGTGGGGAATCAGTGACTATTAATACAGGATTTTCCTTCTAGTGCATCTGAACCATGGTTTTGATATCAAGGTCAAGAAAAAAAAATTGAAGTCCTCCATTAAAGAGTTTACAGTATCTTTGCAAATATAAGTACATACTCGCTTTTAAGAAATTAAATGAACCACTCTCGATTTATTCACCCTGAACTGAATCAGTAGATTGACTTTTAGATTATTAGGCAAGATTTTAAATTACAAGATTTAGGTAAAGAGAGTTTCACCATTTAAATTATTGCTTCAAAACTTATTTCATTTTATATTAAGCAGGAAAAAAGGCTGCAAGATGGTGAGTGGCTCTGATGGCAGAGAAGCTCTGGGGGTAACATGCTGTAGCACAAAAGGTGCTGAAGGGTTGGAGGGAAAACTCAGCAAATTTAAGAGACACTTCTGTATTATACAAATAATCTAATGCAGACTGTGCATGAATTGGTTTTATTTGGATACCAGTGCCTTAGTCATATGTCACAGTTTTTCTCTAGCAAGCTAAATTAAACTAAGAAATTTGTGACTAATACAGGTAAGTTTCTGGTGCTGAGTTCCACATCCTATATACATTCTTGTGGTAGATTGAAACTTGGTTGATGGATAAGTTGCTAACCCAATGAGAGGGCTGGTAACGCTTCTGCAACCGCATTATTTATAGGCAAGCAAGAGCGGGAAGTTTCTCTTTGGTTCATGCCTCAAGGGCCGAGGGGTGGCTGGAGGCGAAGGGCCCAGGCCAAGACCCCCCTGGAGCCCTTGGCGCGGCGGTGGCATGGGGCTGGCCTCTTTTGCCCCAGGGAGAGCTGTCCTGGCTCTGCAGGCAGGGTGTGACCGAGACCGGGTGGCCGAGATGATCTGAAGCCGCCAAGACCTTGCACGGGGCTGGCAAGGCCGGCAGGGCATCCCTGCACCCAGCACAGCTCTCACAAAAACTGAAGAAACACCACACACTGCAGCCGACAAGGACACCCTTTCTATCAAGTCAGCAAGGAAAGAAGAGAAAGTAAAGGCCCACGGGAGGAAGCTGAACATGGCGACCCCAAGGTCAGAAACAGAAGGGAAGGGCGAGACCACGTGGGATGGTCTCGCTGTGTGGCTGGTTGGTGGAAAGGCCGCTGCGTTATTCTGAAGCGTCCCTAGCAAGGAAACGCTCCGGCGGTGCTACTTGGCACACTCGCAGGCCGGCTCTCTCACCCACGCGGTGAAAGCACGCAGCACACGCTCACGCTGAGCTGAATGGCTCAGGTGTCACTAGAGGCAAAAGTCAGGAGGCGGCTCTTCATATAGCATTCCAAGGGGTTTATTGCCAAACCACAAAGCAGGTGTCCATGGGCGAAAGAGAGAGAACTGAGGGCTGGGACGAAAGACCGAATCTACATAGAACCACAAGGCCAGATGGTAGCAGCTTTTCTCACCCTAACTCAGGGGTTATCTTAGAGTTCAGAGCTAGCCTACCAGTGGGCTTCTCTTGTGCCCACTATTTGGCCCCTCAGCCATAATAGCTGCTGGTTCAGCCGCCGCAACAGGATGGCAGCTAGAGGGCGACGGGAAATGAGAGTGGTCGCACTTTTGGCGCAGAGCTTAAAAATGCTTCTTGCAAAGTCGTAGAAAGAACTTTAATCCATTTGAATAGAACTTGGGGGGATGGGAAACTGTCGTGCAGCCTGTGACTCTAAAGAAAGGCCCACGTCAGGCCATGTAGAAGTTGTGATAAGCCGTTAAAGAGAGGCTCACGCCAGGCCACATAGAGGTTGTGAGAAGCTGTTAGAGACTCGAAGCAGAGAACCTTTGCTTTCAGGCTAAGATAACTCATCCTTAAAAGACTAAAACCCCATAATGGTTTGTTTTTTTTTCTGTGGCCCATGGCTTGGCAGTGTGGGAAGATTGCAAAAGATTCATGGGAGAGATACCTTTTCCACTTCAACAGATTGTTTTTTTTTCTGGGCGGACTGTTGGTGTGTGAAAA
The DNA here is from genome assembly GCA_013397975.1 of Machaerirhynchus nigripectus. Taxonomy (NCBI): domain Eukaryota; kingdom Metazoa; phylum Chordata; class Aves; order Passeriformes; family Dicruridae; genus Machaerirhynchus; species Machaerirhynchus nigripectus. The sequence continues at coordinate 749,774 of VZRQ01005208.1, read as the reverse complement.
TTCTATGGCACAGTAGAAGAACCTCTTTTCCTTAAGCATAAAAATACTCTTTAAAAAGTGCAACTCTCACCAAAATCCCATGGTTTTGTTTTGTTTTCACTTGTGAGAGGTTTGTAGTAAAGAAGGAGTCACTGGGAAAGAAAGATGTTTCAAGGTTTGCTTTGATTTCTTACATTTTCTTTTTTTCCACTTTTCATTCTGTTAGTAATAAACTTCTCTTTATATTGCAACTGTTTAAGCATGGACCTTGTTTTGCCCTAAAGTTCCTTTACGTTTTCCTGAATAAATCCGTATTCGCCTTATGCATATAATTGGTTTTCATGTGTTTGGCGTTTAAACCAGCGTCAAACCACGAGAATTCTTTATTCTCCTATTTGTCCTGGTAACAAATACATGGCATCTGAACACATACTGTACTGCTGGTCGTTAGGGGAGAAAATGTAGAAGCATTTAGAGAAATATATTTAGAGAAAATAATGTAGAGACCATTATTTTTCAGTGCAAAGTTTCCAAAATATTTGACAGTGCGAATTCCTTCCTAACTTGCAAGGCTTCTCCTTTGTATTTACCTTACTTGATATCACCTGTGGAGAGCCAGAGATGCTCATAGCATGAGCAAAAACCTAGAAATGGAGAAGGTCCTTTTCTTTCTTCTATAGCCAGCAGCTTAGGGACTTGCTGAGTTAAACTTACCACCTTATGTAACAGCTCCTGCCTTCCATTTTTTTTTCCAGGTATTTTCCATCAATTTGCCTTTGAACTCCATACATTTATTCTCTGCTCTTTTCTCTTGCTCATCAAATATATCCTTGTCTTTATTTTCAAGAACTTCTTTAGCATGTTTGCACTGTGTTGTTATCCCTCACTCCCCATAAAGGTGCTGATTCCAGCCAATAGCTGGTCATGTGTTGCACTTCTCAATGCCTCCCTTTGGCACTTCCTCCTTCAGCCGTCACACATGAGTGAAGGGTGCCACAAGCGTTTATGAAGTGAATGCGTTGTGCTTTTCAAAGCTTTCCAGCAAAAATCCTGAAACCTATGCTGCAGGTGTGCTGGACTTACTGTCCTCCCCATGCTGACCATTAATGACTTCTTGATTCTCTCTGTTTTCCTGTCTGCTTGTTTGTACCCACTCAAGTGTTGTCTCAGGTTATAAACCTGATGGACAATCAGAAGAATTGTGCTGTCAGTAGTGATTACAAAGGGTATAGGAAAGAAGAAATATTTTGTTGGGTAGGACAGTGATATATATGGGTTACAAAAGATGAAACACTTCTCTTTCAAGATCTCTTGCTTAAAAGTAAAAAAAGGAAGCAGATTCATAGCACTTCAGCTTGCCAGGCTGCTCTGTGTTTGCATGAACAGTGAGCCTCACATCAGTCACTTTGTTCATCTGGAAAATGTAAGAGGCTGAGAAGCCCAGGCCCAGAAAATTCTGCAGGAACCTAATAATAATTTACCTAAAGATACACTGTAAAGTATTCAAGATGATCCCACAGTCCCTAAAATCCAGCACTGACAGCTACTCTTTTTGCAGAGAAACATTTCTGTGGCATGCTGCCAAGGGACAGTGAGAGTCTTTCAGAGGCACATTTTTGCCCACAGCAGATGGAAGTAACAGCCTTTAGTTGCAAACAGAAACCTAACAACAGCAAGAAAGGGCAAGACCGTGTAAAAACAGTGGCACAGACAAAGCTGATGATGTTTTCAAGGCAGATGTGTACTACAAGTATCTTCTGAAGGGAATGTGCAACAAGCAGCAAGGGACCAAGAACCTTCTCATGAAGTGCAAGTCAGTTACCTGTATCTCCTCCGATATTAACTGATTGTACCTATTCTTAATATACTCTGTTAAGTATTCATGTGTTCACACATTTTGTGTTGAGCACTGTGAACATACTGTATTTCCAGAAATGTTCTGTACTCATGTTCTACTGGGAAAATCCATTAGTAGTCGAATTCTTGTAATCCTTGTGCAATATACTGAAAAGGTTTGTAACCCTGTAAGTGAACTCCACAAACAAAGATAAAAATAAGCTCTGATAATGTCATTGTGGGTGTGTTTGGGCTTTTTCTTTTCTTTTTTTAACTTTTGAGTAGAGGGTAAGCTAAAAGATAGATACATGCTGAGCATGCCCTTTCTCTTGCAAACAAGTGAGTTATAGATATTAGTGCTGGAGCTATAAAATTTTGTTTTAGCCTTCCCTATATGTTCCATGTATAGTGCATGTGTATATAGTGCCAGGGTCGTCCTGTCATGTCTTAGCAGTTGATAGTGTTTACTGCAGAGATATCCAGCCATTCTTATCAAACAGCCCTGAGTCCCACTGCTCCTGTCCATAGCCCCACAGATGAGACTATGCCCATGACAGTAAGAAGGCCTGGCAGGGAGACTCTGAACAGACAAGGCTCTTTGGCTGCCCAGGAGCAGTTGATGCCATGTTTACATCCTTCATGTGTCTACCATGTATAATGAGCAAGTATATGAGCAGGTTTTGGGAAATTCAAGGAGGTTTGCACTAAAGGATGCATTGCACTCAGTTGTTCCAACCATCTGGCACGTTTCTGGCTGGGCAAACACAATCATAGTTTCCCCCTGCCAACCCAGTTACCAGAGAGATGTGTGTGATTATTCTGTCCTTGGGGAACCCTGGGCATCTGAGGACGTACCAAATAGACTTGTCAAAGTTTAAGAAGTATCTTAGCAGCAGCATGAGTGGGTCTTTGACTGACTGGCCTGGTAGGTGTCTAATTTAGGATGAGCTCAGTAGCTCTCCAGGACCCAATAACTCTAAGGACTTGATCTCCACTGCTTGAAATGGAACTTGAGATATGTGGCTCACAGGCAGTCACCTACATTTAATATCTAAATTTAGATGTCTACAATCTGGAGCTGAATTACACTCCATATTTCCCGTTACAGCTCATGACCTGGCAAAATGACTCAGTCAGAAGCATTTTCTGAAACTCTTTGACCTCCTTTATTTCCATTTTTTCCCACTACTCTGAAACAGTCCTCACACACCTCCACAATTAGGTCAACTTTGTTGTCTGTCACTCTGACCTCCAATTCTGAGCCTTTTTACTCACACTGAATGGTCTAAGTGTCTCTTTTACAAAAAGACATGAGACTTTGAATGCACAGAAAAGGCAAAAATTTTATCTCCAGACCCCACACACATTAAATGTTCATAGGTTAATGGATCAATAGGTGTCCTTTGCACCTCTGAGGTCCTATTAGAGTAGTTAAGAATAATCTTACAACTGAACAAGACTGGGAAGCTTAACGCCCTCAAGCAACATGCTAATGGATTTTGGCTCAACAGGGCAAAAAACAGGGAGGGAGAAGGGCACACTAACAGGGCATGTCTGAGCAGGAAAAATGCAGAAACACATGACATAAAAACTAATAACCCCAAGCATCAGTTAAACTTGACAAACAGGTCTTGATACGACTCAGTAATATTTTTGTCTTGAAATAATGTGATGCTTTTGAAAAGTAACTGAGTCACTTTTGTAATCACAGTGCAGCAGGCCGGAAGCTTTAAAAAACTCAGACTACGAGGGAGGGAAGTGGGTCCCCCTCTATGAAAGGAAAGACTTGAGGTCTCAGCCTTGACCTACAGGTATTAGTAGGATAGTTAAGCTCAAACCTGCAGCACTTCTTTTGCTCTGGTGAATTTGATAAAAGTGCTTTTGAACCTGGAACACGGAGTGGATTAAAACTGTGTCTGCACAGCTGCAAATGAATCACACTTTTATCTCAAAAGAAGGTATTCAGTTTGCTGATTTTCCTAACCAGCTAACTCCTGTCTGCTCTAAAGCATTACAAAAGAGCTCTTACAGGAAAAAACAAGAGTGATTAATGTTTAATTCCCAATGCTTTTCCTCCCCATTACACAGTTTTCTTGTACAGAGACAGTTCTGAATGCCTGAGCAGAAGGGGCAGTCTGTTAAATCCTTTTTAGGCTGTTACAGCCTTAAAATGTGCCACTCCAGTTCCCAGAATAGAGGCAGGACCAGTTACTAGATGCCTCGGGGAGGTGACTTTTTGTCTATGCAGGGAAAATCTTTCTGCTTCTTGTGACAGATGAACTGATAAGTGGCTGGATGGGGACTGCAGGTGACAGCAACGGAAGGTGGATGCTTGTCATGCCAATATATCTCAGAGACCAGATGGAGTTTTTACTGAGCAAAATGTATATTTTATTACTCCCTAGGAATGGATCAAATAAGTTCAGCAATAATCTGGTTTTCATATAATGGGAGAAAGCCTTCATGGCCACTCAGAAGGCAGTGTCTTAAAAAACTTTTTTACAGCAGGTAACTCACCAGCTGACAACTGAACTGAAGGCAGCTTCCAGATTATTGCTTTGGTCCTCTGCTTGGTCACCAACTGCAGAAACCGCTCACCTGTGACACATGCAGTATTGTATGGGAATGCTCAGCAATCTGGTCAAAGTGTGGGAGGCTCAGTGCCCAGCTGTGGTGCCTTTCTTCAAAATGGGCTCTACTGTGGGACAAGGAGGTATTCAAGAGAAAAGAATGGGGTGAGCAGGGATGCAATGTTAGAGGTGCTAGCCTGAGGGAGTGGGATATGTGACTAAAGAATGGGGAAGGTAAGAGCCATGTCCTGGAATTACTTGAAGAGTTGGGGTAGCTGAAGAAGGGTACCTCCTCTCCCTGCATGGTGTTGAAGACGTGGGTTAGCATGACAGGAGATCAGCCAACACTGCAGGCTGAAGATGATGCACAGTCATATTGCACCCTCACTGGAGCCTCTGCATCTCCTGCTGAGGTTTGGCCCCCAAAGACACTCCAGTTATCATTCTGTCACAGTTTCCCCCACCACAGTACCAGGGTGGTACTGGTTATTCCTTGCTAAGGTGTCCGAGTTTCACCACACACACCTCCTGCCATCCATCCGGATCCAGCCTGGGTGGATTTTGGGGAAGTGCAGGCTGTGTCTGCCTGACTGCCAGCAGCAGGAGCCGCTTCTTCTTGGACAGGGAGAAAGGGAGCAGAAGGTCACTGTGGACAGCCTCAGTGCAAAACATGGGAAGGCTGGGGCCAGCTGACACTGAGTGCTGAGCCACAGTATGGCTGGCAAGGGAAGGGGCTGAGAGTGGACAGGCTTGGAGGGAAAGGCCTGGAGCTAGGGAGCACCAGCAGGATGTCCTCAGGGCAGTGAGACTTTCCCCTAACCGTATACTCACTGAGAGTTTAGTCTTAATTTAATCTGTCAGTGAGACTTGGGTTTGATGGAAGACACTGGATGAGGGTGGGAGAGTGCAGGAGGGGTGGGCTGGTACAGAGTGGTAACCCCGGCATGGGCTGTCTGAACTCCTAAAATGAACCTAGAAGTGACAGCCAGAGCTCAGGGCAGAAGGGCTACCTGCCTCCCTTCCTCCCTGGCCACGCATCCTCTTTCTTGGCACATGACATTTGACAGACCCAGTACTGGAGAGCCACCCGTCAAGACTCTCCTTTCCACACCCTCATACAAATTCCTCCCCCTTCTGATCTTTACTGCTCCTTCGTTAACTACTCTTCATGAAAATGTGCTAGTAGGACAACTGGATTCATTGATGTGGCATGCCCTTCTGGAAAGGTGTTAACAGTAACGAAGGACAGAAAATGGAAATGGGGGTTGAAAAGTTTACTTCATATGAAAGGATGAGCTTCTTTGTGGAAAACCATTTGCTAAATGAAGTAACTTTATACTGCCATATGTTATTTGGGGCTTGTCTGTCAAAAATAGGTCCTATTTTAATTATTGTGATAGAACTAAAGCAATGACATTTCCCTGCTATCTCAACATCTGACATGTCATGTCTATAGCTGTATTTGTATAAAGGTGCTTTATACTGGGATAGCTATTCCCATACAGCAAGGAAAGTCATCACTGGGATGTGTCATCTTTCTAATGACATAGTTATATCCTCCCTCTTACCCTATTTTAGCTTTTATTTTTAAGTGACCTTCTCCTCCCACAATGGGATTAATTATCCCAGTAGAACTTGCAGAGCTGGCCTTGGCATGAAGAAAATCAATTGTTGCTGCCCATACACTTATACAGCTGTGGCAATCACAGGAAGAAATAATGTACATGCATATATGCTGACTTAGAAGTAGAGGATGCTGTAATCAAACAGAGGGGGTGTGTGTTTAATTTTAACACCTGTAAATTGAAGTGCAGGCATATTAAGGACTAGAATATATCTTCTATATACGAGAGCTCAGGAATATGTAAAAGGAACAGCTGTCACAGGGACAAAAGAGAACTACAGCTTCTTCCTTTGGGCAACAAGATTATACAGAACTCCAGAAGCAACTGGAGGCAGACATCACCCACAGCATTACAGCATCTGAGCCTGACTACAAATGCAAGGCTTAGGGGCTGCAGGGGAAGCAACTACAGAGTCTTCAGAGAAACCTGGGGACACAACTGCTAAAGTTCATATGCTGGATCGATGAGATAACTAGCAACACATCACAGGGGGAAGAAAAAGGAAGTGTACCTTAAAGAGGAACCTTTCAGCATTCAAATCCCTTTGTGAATACAGCATGTAGCCTTCCTCCAGCAGTCATGTTCAATATGCACTATGATTTTCCAAGACTGAACTGAGCTGTATCACTTAAGGTAAAACAAATTTATTTTTCACGAATCTGTCCATCATTTTGAGTATTCGCGTCTCTCTTAGATGCACATAAAACTGAGTTTTGAGCAAGGGGCTGACATTTGTATATGTACTGTGGGTAAGGCAATACTCAGCAAAGCCTTCAGGCCCAGCTACAACACAACTAAAATAAAATATGTTTAAATGACATTATTGTACAGTAAAAAAGTTATATAAATGGTGTATTTCATAATAATAGCAGTGTTCTAAATTATGTAAGTTAATAGATTTGGCAAATGTTACCTTCTGCTACCAAAGAACAGAATAAAGCAGTATTTTAGAAAACTGTGTAACTCCCCAGCATTAACTTTCTGAGAGTCTCATTATTCTCTCTTGGAAAAGAGGCCATTTGTTTTAACATTTTGGTTGTTGCTTAGGAGGTTATACATGATTGTTTGCACTAGATATCAGGAACTTTTTTGAAGAATTTGGGTAAGCCCTAAAAACCCTCTTCACTTCTATTGCACTACATAGATCATTCTTATTACCTGCTCCCAAGGAGAGTACAAACCAGAAACATCCTCTTTATTGTTTCCTTGATGGTTTTTTTTTCCACCATTTACACTCAGCAAAATGAGTGTTCAGTTTGGGTAAAACAAAAATTACCTAGTGAAGCACAGGGCTTCACAGATGTTATTAGACTGAGTATGTCTAGAAGTGATAATATCAGTACTGCCCTGGTAAGAATATGAAGAAGCACAGAAGCTGTAGGGACAAACTTATTACACAGTATTTAATCAAGGTGTGGGTATGTTTCTTTTCATATAAAGATTTCGTTTCCTTCTTCAGCCCGTATGACATTCCTGTTTAGTGAACTTTATAGGGAAACCAAAGCCATGTTGATGTGTTCTTGTAATGGCTTGTTGTAAATTGCTTGCTGCTATCCTTTCTCTTGAATATCAAAATGCATACAAGTGAAGTGACAGGAATAATTACTATAGCTTCAGGTCTTCCTAGTTTCTTTTCAGCCTAGAGAGACATCAAACTAATAAACTAAAATTTATACCACATTTTGTCCTGTACTAAGATGAACATATTCATGGTGTAAAACATTCCACTCCCGTTAATGACAGTAAATAGCACTGCTAATAACACCTGCAGGATAGGCCCCCTTTTTATCAGAACACCTATACCATTTTTGCCTTCTCTAATACCACTCACTATCAATTCTAACAGCTGTAATTTAGCTAGGTAATCATTCAAATGAAATTAAGACTTCCTTTATCTTTCACAATGAAAGGTGCTTCCAGATTCCCATTTCAACAACAAAGAAAACCATGGTAATATTTTATGGGCAGTTTCAATTAGAGCTACTTACTACTTCCGAGTTCTTCCATTACCTTTCTTCACATGTGTGCTTAAACCTCCTATTGCAATTATTAATATGGGTATGTTAACAGGGATATGTTTGTAATATTTATGATAATAAATGGTGATTCCAGTACAGGCTGACAATTATTTGAGTGGAGAGAATGCAATCAAAGGATGTTGCAAACTCTGCTATTGCCACCTGCTGTCCACATTCACCTTGGAATGGCTTTGGTAGGCAGGGTTGCACAACAGTTACCAAATGGATGGAAAGGACTGAAGTGCTATGTGGGTGCAAAGTGATCAGAAGCAAAGAGCCAAAATGCTGTTAAAAAAGATTCATCAGGAACCTGCAGAAGAAAAGGTGGTCCTGAATGGCCACTATTTTGGGGTCTTCACCCAGGGACATCTTGCTTACCGTCCATCCCTCACCATACTGTTCCCAGCAAGCACCCAGTGACTGCTGCCATCTACTACAAAGTCAAACCTCCAAGCTCTTGTCTACCTCGACAGCAGTAGGACATTCTCAGCCTGGCTACTGATGCCTTTTTTTTTTTTTTGTGTAGCAGGGGAGGGACAGGTTGCAGTAGTTAATCCACTATTGAGGAGGATATGCTGCCATGACAGTGCAGCTAGGGAAGGGTTAAAATGCTAGAACTGAAGGTTGAGCTCAAGATCTAGGGAAAGAGGGATGAGACTGAGGAAGAGGCAGGGGCCAGCAACAGAGCAACAAGCAATGGAGCCAGAATGATTTTGACAAAGAATGAAATGGAAGTCTGCAGGGTCATTCCTCCTTCCATGTAGAGGGACAATAGGACTGTCAGAACAGGAAGCTCAATAAAAAAAAACTGGTCAAGCACAATATGTACCTGAAGAACTAAGGGCCTCTTGCAGCTGCTTTTTCCCTAATTCTATGATGGGCATGTGAACTTTTGCCTTATACACCTCCTACCTTCAGTAGTTCTGTTAAAGGCCCTTTTTCCCTGCCTCATCCTCTGGTTAAGCAGTGTTGCTGTTGCTGCACTCAGAGATGGCACTAGTAGTTATGGATTTATACTGTGCAAGGTATGGAGATGGCAGCCAGTACTATACCAGAAGAAGGTACCTTGAGTCAGATGCAGAGCAGGAGAATGTTGGAGGAGTGGCAGCAGTTTTACACTCCTGTTGTTACACAAAGTTCTGCATAACAACGTGAAGAACTGTGGCATAGGGGAAGCCCACAGGTAGCCTCAGGTTTCCTTCTGCACATGAATTGAGAATTGGGTCCTCCACAAACAGCTCCTGAGGGTTCTGCAGCATCAGAAGAATTTCCTTCCATCTCTGCTACAAAGGAAAACAGAGAACCCAGCAAAAAACATTACAATTATATCTTTCTTCCTCTCTTTTGTTGGGCACAAGACATGCTTCTGGTGGAGATACCTGATGGGATGAAAAAAACATCCTTATTATTCTTTCCCCCCTCTCTTCCAGACACTAAATCAGTGCTGGAGTTATGAGAATGTACACATTCATTATCTTTCCAGTTGGAATCAAAACACGAGTGTATGAAATGTGGTGTTCAATGTTTTTTTTCTGGGTTGAAATTCATGTGCAAACTAAACGTGATTGTCTGTTTAATCTATCTTTTGGACTGCCACTCATAATCAGAGGGTAAAAAGCATTACTTGTGCTGACTGAATGAAGGGCAAATTTTACTGACTTGGTATTGGCTTTTAAATCATACCAGATACCAGGACCTATAGAAGAGCAACTTTTCAATAAACAAGTTAATACCCGACAGTGAACTTATCAGGTATCCAAGGTCCTGCTCCGGAACATGGGTTACTGATCAACCTGGGTCGCTAAAAGTTCAGGTTGTCTGTCTTGTAGCTTGCAGAGAGCATGTCTGTTGTAAGTGATGCTTCTGAAGCTGAAAGACGTAAACATCTCGTGCTTGGGTTTGGTCCAGGTAACACCAGCAGGTCTTTTTGACCGCAGCTTATATATAAGACAAGGCACAAAAGGAAAATGTTGTCTGTCTTCACCCCTTCAAAATATTAATTGAAACATTAATAATTTACTGCCAGCTAGGCTACGAGCTTTTATGAGTTAATAAAAACACTTTTTTTGAAATACCCAGGAGTCTAGAGCAGAAATTACAGCTGTTTTGAGCTTTAAAAAAAGTTTCAGATTTCTCATGCATATAATCTTGTTAAGTTTCTCCTGGGTAATGCTGCATTTTGATTCATTATGTAGATTAAGCAGGTGCCATAGGACCAGAGGTGAGCATCAGACGGTAGTTTCACCAGCTCTGGTGTCTTTTAAAGAAAATATTAATGGAATGCTGCTATAAAATCACAGGATCACAGATGTCAACTAGTCTATGGCTCTAAGTGCCATATCTGGTCTTTCCTTAACCACCTCCAGGGACAGTGACTCCACCACCTTCCTGGGCAGCCCATTCCAAGATCTAATCACCCTTCCTGTGATGAAATTCTTCCTAGTGTACGACCTACACCTCCCCTGGTGCGCAGCTCAAGACTATGTCCTCTTGTTCTGTCCCTGGTTACCTGGGAGAAGAGGCCAACCCCCACCTGGCTACACCCTCCTTTCATAGTCATAGAGTGATAAGGTCTCTCCTGAGCTTCTTTTTTTGCAGGTTAAACAACCCCAGCTTCCTCACCTACTCCTCACAGGACTACTGTTCCAGACCCATCACCAGCTTTGTTTCCCTTCTCTGGACTTGCTCCAGCACCTCAATTCCTTTGTGAATTGAGGAGCCCAGAATTGGACACAGTACTCGAGGAGTGGCCTCACCAGTAGAATACAGGGCAACTGCTGCGTATAGGGGAAAATTATGTATCTGAGCAAAAAATAGCACCTTAGAAGCAAATCATACTTGCAAATAAGGCGTTTGCTCAGAAACACCTGGCGAGGTGAGGGATGGGAAAAGTTTTAAATGCCGGCAGCAATAAATGGTAAATTCGTGGGAGTTTTTAAGAGCTGCCAGTTAAACGGGCCGGGAA
>VZRQ01005208.1:694469-737234 GCA_013397975.1 Machaerirhynchus nigripectus | reverse complement strand
GGGGCCGCTCGCTGCGCCGCCCACGCCGGGCACGCCGCACAACAGCCGCGAGCTGGACGCCGAGCTGGACGAGGACGCCGGGCCGGAGTCCCCCCGCGACAACTTCACCGAGGATTCCGGCGAGTGCTCCTCCTACGCCGACCACCCCATCAAGGTGGAGTGCCCGTCCTTCGCCATCCCCGTGCCGCCGGGTGACGGTGAGTAGCCAGCGGGCTCCCGGCGCCGGGTGTCCTCCCCTCACCCCGCGGGCTCTCGCAACCCGACTGCCGGCGCTTCTCCCCAGCTAGCGCGCTTCTAAGTGGCTTCTGCCTTACCCTGCTCTCTCCCGCCCCGTCGTCTGCGCTCCGAAATCCGCCCGTGCCTCCCCCAACTCTTGCACCTTGCGCTTCCCCGTGAACTGGGGAGCCCGGAAGGGGAGCGGGCTGCTGCGGGTGCTGGAAATGCTGCATACCGGGTAGGGGGAGATGCTGCGGACAGGGACCCTAGTGAGTTTTTATTGGTATTTATGAATAGGAAACCCATGGAAAACTAGCGCAGAGATTATTGAGATAAAGTGTCAGGTAGCATTGTACAAGAAAATAAGCATCCTTCTCGCTGGAGGATTTTCCCGTTCCCTGCAGACTGTGTGCAGTTTTGCTAATCGGTATTAAAACGATGATGACGATAATACCTGAAAAATCTGCTTATTGTTGCAGATGGGCCAGAAAGCTAGGGGAAAGCTTTTACGTAATAAATTGCATGGGTTGTTGCTGAAATACTCCGTCTAACTTTTATCGGGCTTGCGGACAGGAGCAGCACTTCGATAAAGCCTGTCCTTTCCCTGTGCGTTCTTTACCCTCCACATTTGTATTGTGGAGGTGCGGGGGAAGTGTTGCTTGTTTGTTTTCAGTCTAGATTAATGCAGGGGCTTTAATACAAACATGAACCTGTCTTCAGAAGTTGACATCACTGAGGAATCAGCCAATTGGTTGACGTTTAACCAACCTTCTTTTTACACATAAACCCCATCAAAGAGTTGTTTACACTAATGTTCTTTTGAAATGCAAATCTAGAATGCCAACAGACTGAAACTCAATTTAGATTAATGTAATTACCTGCAATACACAAACGAGGCTATACTATTTAATAACCTTCACTTAAACCTTTTTAGAAGATGAAAAAACTCCTATTGTTGAAGTTTAGTACTACAACAATTAAAAAATGCCTCTGTGATTTTTGTGTTACCCTTGCAACTTGTTAGAAGTTTGTGGGTTTGCTTTAGTACTCTGAAAGAAAAAGATCTCAAATAAATACGGCTCATGTTGAGAAAGTGCAACCTAATGCTTTGTGAGGCATTCGGTCACATCTTGTAGGGAGATGTTTTGCCGCTTTCCTCTTAGAAAATTGTTTTCCATCAGTAAAATAATTGATTCTTTCCTTGCTTTAGGCTTTAAAGAAGTCAGTGCTCCAACTATTACCCCACCTCTCAATCAGCCCAAAAGATCAAAAAAACGCCATACAAATTTAACCTTGGATAAAATGATGGAAAAATTCCTGCAGCAGAGCATGGATACAGATGAGAAATTTTACAGATTTGAAGAGCAGAGGCTCAAAATTGAGGACAAGCGTCGGGAAGCTGAGCATGCTCGAGAACTCCAGATGTTACAGATGTTGGGACAGATGTTGGCTGGAATTTCTTCTACGGTATCACAAAGGTCACAATCTATACCAGCAAGTCCACCTCGGAGAGCAAACCATCGTTCATATGCGGATAACTTTAATTATAATGCTATGACAACAACACTTTCTCCACCGATAGGTACTTCCTTCTACAGCATAAATAAAAGCTAGGGTACTTTTTAAAACTTCTATGTGAAAGCACTGGTAGTAAGCAGCTTTTGAAAATAAAAGCTAATTGGAATTATTTAATACTGCGGTGAAGGTGTTTGTCTGATATGAAATGAAATGATTATTCGTACCATTGTGCTGATTATTTAATAGAGGTACATTAGCTATAACAAATTTTCCTGAGCAAAATTGTACTTTCTGAATCCTATACACATTGGGAACTTCTTTCCACGTTCATGTCTCTGTTCAGAGAAGTTAGGAGTTCTATATGTAAAAGGCAAGTAGGGCAGTTGCTGGAAGCAATCTGGAAACATTAGTTGCTTTGTAGCAGAAATTTTGCTGCTGTTCTGCTTGAAGTTATCAAGCATAACCCAGTATATGAAGTTAAGGCTGTGCATGTGTTTTTTCAGGGCTGGGAAAAGAGTGGAGTTTTGCCTACATTGAAGTAAGTCAGATGTTAAGATCTAGCTTCTTTAAAATAAATTTCTCTACAACAAAATTCTGAATCTTATCAATTAAATATTGTATTATTGTAGTAGGCATAATAGAAGATGAAATTACTTGCTTATGTATTTTTCTACTCCAGCTCTTTATACATTCTTTGGGTATCTGAATTTACTTTAAGAAAAAGGCAAAGCAGTATCTCAAGAATTGGTATTTATGCACAAACTCTTCCTTCTGTACCTTATGTGTGGGCCAGAAGCTGATGGTAGCAATCATTAACAAACTTCTTGGGATCTGTGCGCCTGTGGCATTTATCTTTATCACGGTCTCTTTGTATGTGGAGGTAGACTTATGGGCAGGAGGAAATCAGGGATACTCTGTCAGTGCTGGAACTGGAGTCAGACTGGGGCTTAGTGATTGTAGCCTGCCACGTGGAAATGAAACAAGTCTTATTCTGTTCTAATTCTGAATTTCATACTGCGTGGAAGAAAAAAAGTGTAGTTTGAAAAGAGGAAAAAAAAAAGAAACCAGCCAGCCTCAGTGTTGAATAATAATCTGGCCTGCCAGATCCTAACGGGGATTCTCAGAGTCCTGAGAGGCTGTTGGAGCCGTTTCAGTTGTGTGTTGCTTACTCTGTTTCCCTGTGAATTGCATGGCAGACTGGGTGGCAAGGCCTGTTGAGGGTTTAGGCTGGCAGATCTGGTTGTGTTTCTTCTTGGGTGGATAGTTGGTCTGTAGGATTTCCTGGTGGCAGCAGACTTTTGTAGGTAAATTATGGGATATGAGTGGATACAGTGTTTTTAAGTGTTGTTTTCACTTCTAAAATAAAGGAGAACTGGAGTGCTTTAGAAAATCCTGTAGGAAATAATTTAAGGTTCTAGACTGGGGTGAAGGTACCTACAAGGCCTTACCATTACTTCTGAAAGATTTTTCCTGGAAAGCCTATTTACGTGTAACAACCTGAAACTGAGGTTCAGTTTTTCTTGCTGGATTTCATCATATAGGTGCACAGGCATATTGCACTATGCAGAAATGCATTTTATTTATTTAACTGTAGCAAGAGCAAATTGAGATTCTAATCTTCTAATTGGCAAAGGTGTAAAAAAGTTTTTATGCTAAAAATGTGAACATAACGCTTTAGGCAACACATCTGTTAAGGAATTAAGATTTCATTTGTTAAGAGCTGAGTATGCCATAGTGATTCTGTAGGTAGAGTAGGGCTATATTATGAATTGCTTTTTGCATAATTCTCTGTTTTCTCTCCATTTATTATGTAGTCACTTTATATTCACACTTGAACAAAAACCAGCAGCAAATAAACCGAAGGCCTTCTTAACAACATTGTGCTTTAAGGGTTCCAAGCTATATAATATTCTTGTGTGGTTGAAAACCAGCGAGTGTATGAAGTATGGTTTAAAGAAAATAATCTGCTCTATCTTCAGAGGAGATTTTGTTCTCTGGGTCACTGCAATGCTATTTTGGCCATAATCCAAAATGAGTTGTGGGTTTTTTGCTTTTATTTACATTCCTTTCCTTTTTTTTCTGCCCCTTTCTTATTATTTCTCATTAAGAGTGGGATGCCTATATTCAAAAGCAAAAGATCAGCCAAGAGTATTTATCATCATTGAACAGTAAAGCATGCTATTACTGAAGAGTAATATGTCTGGTTTAGGTTTAGATCCTGTGGAAGACAGAGAAAAAGATGCATTTTGCTGATAGCACACAGATTTGGAATTTTCTTGTTTATTACATTTTTCCCCATATTATGCCCAGTGTTTCTGGAACAGTTTTTCTTCTTTTTTTCCCCCTTCCTTTTTTCCCGCCTCTATATTTTGGAGTTGTGGAGTGGGGTTACTGAGTTTTTTACAGCTGAAAATAAGGAGTATCTTGGGAGTTATTTTCTGCATAATTATGTTATACATGTAGCAGCAGTTCCTTGAATGCTTTTTAGAAGAACTGTAAAAAGAAAGTAAGCATGGCTGTGGTCTAGGGCACTGATGGTAGCATTCAAATAAACTGCACTTCTGAACAGAATTATACAGGTAATGAGGAGCTTTTAAGAACTTGCTCTTTTAGTGTATTTGCTGCAATTTATAATTAACACGTTGTTGATAAGAAGTAGTGATCTTCACATTTTTCCCATGTTGGGTAAATGTTTTAATTCTTTCTAGTTGTAATTGTTGAAATAATTTTTTCTTCTAAGTTTTTGTAGCATTTTGAAAGAGTCCTTTGATACGTAGCCTACTGAGTGTGCAGTCATTTTAGTATGTGGTTTGACATGTAGCTTTGCATCAGAGATCTGGAGATGTATTATAGCTAAAAATGATCTTTGTGTGATATTTGTGATGTTTGCATCTAGTGCGTTGGATTATAGTTTTGCAGAAAGACTTTCACTATGCTTTGTAACCGCCCACCAATATAAAAAAGCAGTGAGATAGGCCCTGATTCTGCTAAGAGGTGGAAGTCTTTAAGGGGAAGCGAAATATAAGGTAGGGTGTACATTTAAAATTTGGTTTCAGTTGCTTTGTGCTTGCTCTGTGTCTGGATGTGTTTAGTCCTTACTACATGTTCCTATTTCAGTTGAGCTTAATTATGGAAGTGATTTCAGGCTGAACTAAGAAGGTATTTCTAGTTACAAAATGTTTATATAACTATTCTGGGTTGTTTCTTTCTGTACCTGAGCCCTAAATTAGGACTATGAACAGTCAGTGAGAGTATTCTATGCATCAGATCCGGAATTCATTTTTGAAATCATCAGCTTCCCTAGTAACTCACTGTTCCAGAGGCTTTTAAATGACAAGGCATTTGGATTTTAGAAGTATGTCATTTTATGTCTCTATGTGCGATTTTATTAGTGTACATGAGTGCTTAAAAGAAATGCTTGGCAGTAGTTTAAGAAAGAACATTCTTTGAAGTAACACTTATTTTCTTCTTTTCAGTTATAGAGAGATCTTTTTCACTGCACAGAACACACACTCTAAAGGATATGGAGAATATTTTTCAGCTGGTGCGTAATGTTATCCCTCCCCTAACAGGGAAAAAGCATAAAGGTCAAGATGGTCGTATAGGCATCATTGGAGGATGTCGAGAGTAAGTTGAATAGAAATTTGATTTTTCTGATCAAGCTTCAGGATGTCATAACTACTAGTAAAAGCCGTTCAAACTCACCTTACACTTAAACTGCAATTTTCCGGAGAGCTTTAGTACTCCATCATCATGACCATGCATACTTAGGAAAGAACATGGTACTCTGCAGATATGTTGCAAAATTTTGATACTGAATGTTATGGGAACTTCAAATGCTGTTTGTGTCTACCTTCCCTGTGTTTTTTGACCACCAAACTCTCTGCTTTCAGTGTTAGTCTTTTCCCATTGCATGATGAGGTTATAGAATAAGTAGAGTAGAGTAAGACAGTGGCACATCTGATTTTTTGGAATCTTGGGAACTGGGTCTCTGTATTTTCTTTTGCTATGTTTTCTGGTGGGCTTTTTATTTTGATAAATATTGGTGTTTACTAGGTTCTGTCAATACTTTGTTTTATGTACTGGAGTAATGGAAATATCCTGTTTCAGGGGAAAAAGAGGTACTGCATAAATCAGTTAAATGCTGTACTGACCTAAAAATAATATTGGCCACAATACTTTGACTGAGCCACTACACCTTCATAGTTTTCATTTTCCCCTTTTGAAAGAGAGATGACATCTTTCTTCTGTAAGAGAGATCTGCTGTTGAACATCTGCCATTAATAAATATTCCGTAAGAGCAAAAAGGTGTTGTCTTGTAGTTGGGTTGAATAGCCAGGAGTTAGAACCTAATGGTCATAGGTTCTTACCTCTTGGCTGAAGTAAGCACCTTTGGAGGGTGATTTTGTTCATATTTCTCTCTTCAGTCTTCATAAAGAGAATTTAGGGCAACTGGAATCACAGTTTAGGCACTTAGTTAAGCATCTAAAGCCAGATGGGATTGATCCAGGTCACAGATCCCATATTTAGCTTGCACACAGTTCTCGGGTCTTGTTTTGTTTGTCTCTAAAGTTTTACCTGTGTTACTTGAGAAAATTTTGCTGGTTTATGGCATGATCTTTGTAAATATTTCCATGAAAGATCATTATCTAATCTCATTACTGTGTTTCCTAACATAAATTTTATTTCATTCTAGATACACTGGAGCACCATATTTTGCTGCAATTACAGCTCTCAAAGTGGTATGTGTTCTTCTATACAAGTCAAAAATGAACTTTTCATCATTTATGTTGCCTAGGTGCAGTTTTTTAAATAGCATTCATTCTGTAGTGCACATGAACTTTTGAGCTCTAGAAGGTCTTCTCTTGAGCAAAGAAAATCCTTTGTGCAGTATTTATAGAAATACTTTGTAAATGTGTCATTCACTGTTTTCTTTCTCTGTGTAAGGTGAAGTTAGAAATATGTCCAGAATTTGACGATTTCAGGGACTTGGATAGGAGATTTCAAGACTTGATGAAATATTTTCTCCAAAAGTGAACAATAAAGTAACTTTAGATTATTGTTTAAAGTTACATTTTTGCACTATAGTGAGTTCTTCAGATTTTTTTTCTGGACCTGATAGCTGTGTTGAATGAAGTAACTTTCTTTCAAAACGTACAGCTTTAGCCAAGTAAAATTCTTACATGCTGTAAATCTAAAGATCATGGGTGGAATTCAATGTGGTTTCTAATAGCACATTTTATTTGCATTCTCATCTTCAGCAGAAGTATTTTCTAAGTTTTTTTTTCCCTAGAAGCATGAACTTCCTTATTTTATTGACATATTGAGTGGCTAAATATATTTACTGCAGAGTACATAAATACAGGGTGATTGTTCAAATGTAAATAAGTCATGTTTACATAATACATCTACTTTTCAGAATGCTGTACATAGTGTGTCACTACTTTCAGTTCATTGTGTATGTTTTTCTTTTTGAAGATTTCTCTCAATAAGTGGGTAACCAACCCAGATATTTCCAACCACCTCTTCTGTCAGGATGAAAACCCCCAAAGATATAAAACTGAAATGATCCTATTTAATCAGGTTATTGTAAGGTCCCAAGGCCACTCGGCTTTCTGTCCACTATGTACAAATACAGTGGCAGTACTAGGAGGTTCCTTATTTCAGACCATTACATCTGCACATAAACAGTCATAGTAGCTTGAAATGTCAAATACATAGTAGTAAAGCAGAGAAGACAATTCCTTAACACTGGGAAATTTCAATATGCATGACCAACACAAGATCAGGTTTTCTGGTCACTGGTTACGTAATTTTATGTGTATTTCTGATTTTTTGAGTTGGTAGCAGAAGCTTGAGAAGCTTAATGTTTATTTAACATAGGGTGTGTTGCCGAAATTGTGCCAGCCTTTTTCTTGTATGAATTTGGCATATTGAGTAAAAATGGGAGGACTAGGAATGTACTCATGGATTGCCATAGCTATATTTTGCAAGTATGTTACAGTGGAACTGCAAATGAGAAACATTTCTCAAGTGAGTAAAAATTCATTATTTTTTCAGTCATCCTGTTAGTGAGAGACAGAAAAAAAATTATGTTGGAAATTAGATACAAAAAGAACAGAGCATTTCATACTAGTCTAAGCCAAAATAGAAAGAAATGAATAAAGTTTGTTTAAACTATTGAGAAATAAGAATTCAGTTGAATTATTAGTCAAGTAATTTTTGGAATGCTAAAGTTATTATTAAGTATAAATTTGATAATACTGTTTGCAAATTTTCTTTTTTAGGGCGCAGATTTATCCCATGTCTTTTGTACCAAAGATGCAGCAACAGTAATCAAATCATATAGTCCAGAGCTGATTGTTCATCCAGTTCTGTAAGTGACTTATGTTTTGTTTAAATGAACTAGTCAGGCTTACTAGTTTTAATATTTCAGTCTGATAACTGATTAGTTTGTGTTATTTCTTTTGCTGAGTTACTGGATGGGTGAGCTGGAGATCACAAAAACTCCAGGCTTTGTCCTTTCATTACAAGCAGTGAGATATTTATTATAGGACAATCAGTTGTGAATTTCTTTTCATGACTGTCAAAGTACAATTTTTAAAAAGCAGAGGTCCTTCTTTCTGCTTCTTGCTTACATGTTCTGTGATTGTAATGCATTTAACAGTGAACAGTAGCAAGATCCAGAAGTACAAATCACTACAAGTCAGCATTTTGAAATCTGCATTTGAAAGGCAAATGGAGTGTGTTCTGTTGCTTCTTCAGCCCTAACAGTATTTACAGTAGTGTGTCTTTTTTCCTCTCACTGCTGTGTTTGTACACACCTATGCACAATTACTAGGCAAGAGAGATGCTAGTTCTCCTTTTTCTTCATGAGTATGTTGCTTGAGATACACACCTGTTATTGGGAATAAATAGATGTTCCAAAATGATATGAAGTACAGGGTTTAATTAACAAGAAGATGAAAAGTTTAATAAGTAACTGTCCTTCTAATTGGGAAAATCTGTGTGTGTGTGCTTTTCTGAATTTTTGTTGTGAAATGTGGTACTGATTGGATAAATAGGATAAATTTGTTTCAATTAGGTGTTGTGATGGTTTGCAATGAGCGCTGCAAATGAGAATTAAGATGTGTGCCTTAGGTATATGCCTCTGAGCTTAGCTCGCACCAGTGCGTGTCAGAGTCTGTTGGTGTACATAGCAAAGCTGTGATTAGGGTAGGAAAAGCATAATTTAAAAATGTGTTTGTCAGATATTGCTGTCAGGAAGGATTTATGACAGTAGAAATATTTTGGTGTCTGAGAACAAGAATATGATCTTCCTTATGGGGTGCCTGTGCTTGGAAGTCATAAGTTTTATTGCATTCGTGGGTTTAATTCCTGTCACTGTAGACAGAGGTGCTTAGAAGGAAGACAATTAAACAGGGTTGTGTTTTGTTGGTTGCTTTTCCCCTCCCACCCCCCAAAGATAGAAACCCGTAACTTTATGGATTTCAGACAAAATAAAAATGATGTTTGAAAGCAAGGGAGAGGTGGGTAGGCTTTTTACCAGTATGACTGTTTGCCTCTTCAGTCTAAAAAGCATCTCTTCAGGTGATGTTCTGTCTGTTATCATATGATAGCAAACGCAGTGGAAAAGCCTAATGGCAATACTAACATTTAACTTGGGGTGTCTTGATGTGTTCCACTTGAGATACAGCATATGGTCATCTTGTATGGTAACGAGTTGACCTTGCCTTGGGAAAAGCATTGCTTGTGTGCACAGTGGTTCTTGATGTCTGGTAATGGAAAAGGTTAATTGGAGAAATAGAAGCAGCATAGAGGAAAGGGGAGGTGAAAATAGGGTTAACAGTAAACTTTCTGTTCATGGAGGGCCAGATTGTGCCTGCTAAGTAACAGTGGGATTTTTTAATATGCAGATTCTCAATGTCTTCTGTGGAATTCAGATTTCAATGAAAACTCTGATCTTTCTACCTGCAAAGAGAACTTATGATTTTAAACTTCTGCTCTATGAGTTCCTTCAGATGTACCCAGTACAGTGAATCCAGAGATTTTCATATCCATGTATCTTTAAGTCTGCAGCTCAATATTTAATACTTTTATTAAAACTCTGATTAATTTCATGCAGCCAGCTGGGCTAATTGCATGGTGCAGTGGATCTGTAAATATTGTTTACATGTCATTCAAAATGAAAAGAATTCTAATATCCGAGTGTTCAGATTTTATTTATTAAATTTTCTCATATTTTTATCTCTTCTGCTTCATTTGAGGGAAAGAGAAAAGTCTTTTCTGTTTAGAAAGGAAAAAATCTTGACTGACTCTACTGAGCCCAGGTTTTACTGAAATTTACAGTAACAGCCTATTTTACTTGTAAGGTCCTTTGTCTCCAGTGTCGCACTTTTCATGTGATCCTTTATATGTAGTGGAGCCATTTGAGTTCCGCAGGCACGGCCGGCTGCTCTTGATTCAGAGCCTGATCTCTTAAACAGTCTTTGTACTTTCTCCCGGGCCGCACTTCACGCATGGAAGAACCTCCGGGTAAAACCCACGAGCAGCTATGTCATTGTTTGCTTTTGTGTCTCCCCTTAAAACTTTGCTTTGTTATGATTTCTCCATGACCCTTCAGAGTAACTAGGTAGCTGTTGTACCACTCTCTTATTATGCTAATCATAATTATGGCCCCGTGTACTCAACTCCCTGTTTGAACGGCTTGGCGTTTTGCCAGGGTTCAGCTGCCATTTTATACTGCCGGGAGTCTGACATTTTATCATCTTAGCTGCCACTACTTTCTCTAATGCCTTCACCTCACAGGGGATCACCTCAAGGGAAGAACGTGCTCTTTTTGCCCCCTCTGAATGCGAGGGCTCTTCTGGCTCATTAGAGCTGCTGTTGCGGATCTTTGCCAGCATGACTGGTGAAGGTATGTGAGAGTTAGAAGCTGGACTGGAGGGTTTCAGGTCTTTGGCAGATGTCTGTCACTTCAAGGATGCAGAGAATGTTACGTGAGGAAGATTGAGTAGGATTGCAGAAGGAGGGTTATGAAAACGAACATCCATCTTGCAGCATTGCCAGGGCAATTCCATGTGACCCCAGATGCAGAGCATCCCGGGAATCCTTTTGCTGTGACATTCCATACTGGGGATACCCACAGTGCAACTTTCTCTGTGGTTTTGTTTCTTTTCATTCCCTGTGAGTGAATGTGAGAGCTGGGAGTGCACATGACAGCCTGGCATCTGGAAAGGTGAAGCTTCAGCACCTGGTTCTGTGTCCTCACCACCTGAGCAGAATAATGATAGCAGGGTGTCTAGGGACTGTGAATAGCCAATAGTATCAATAGTAAACTTTCCTTTTTATTCAGGGATTCTGTCAAATGCAGTATGGTCCCTTCCAAAATGACCTGGTATTACTCAAAAATTGACCAGCTAACCAGTTCAATATTGTTGCTGTCTGACTTTTCGCTTTCCTGAGGAGAAGTGAAAAATGTCTGTTGCAGCAGTTGGGGTCTTTTCAATAGTGGGATATACCCAGTCTTGGTGACATCTGCTCTCCTTGGTCTTGTCACTGCTACCCCGGGTTTGTGCTGCATTTTCCTGTTTTGTCAGCTAATGTGCTCCTACTGTAAATGCTTCACAAACACAGGCAAGATAAAACTTAGCTTTTGCATTTTATTATTTTGTTGTAGGTGTTCTCTGTGTGGATTTCTGCTGTAGATGTGTTCATGCTTCCTTCAGACATTTCTACAGAAGAGTTTTCAGCAGCTTTTTTATATTTGCCATTTTAATGGCCTGGCTCAGGTCAGGTTGAATAGACTTCTTGGATACCTGTTTTGGGTTAGCTTATCCTGTCCTGGTAGGCAAGTCATCACAGAGCTAAATGAGCTATGTGAACCCAGCTGGTTATATGTTAAAAGAAGAGAGAATATATCTATTATGCTATATTCCCATGTTGCAAGTACATTTATAATTGTACAGAGATTTTCTTCTCTGTAGGCCAGAAGAGAGCCAGATACTACTGAGTAGCCCCCTTGTAAGCTGGTTATCAGACAGTCTGTAAAGTCAACAGTCGATATACTCCTTGATCTCCAGAGTTTTCTCAGAGAAGTAGAATGGGATGTCAGGTCATTAATTACTTGTGGTGCCAAAGAGGTCATGTAATTTTACATTATCCACCAAAAGAATCACCCTTGAACTAGGCATGGATTTAGATCTAATACCTTCCTCTTAGCTGGTTGTGTCTCTGGGTTTGTGTGGACTAGGAAAGATTGTCAGAATTACTAGAAGTCTTACAGTTAATTGCAGAGTTCAGGTTTTGGGTTGGATTTTGAAAAAGATTATTCTTTTGAGTTTGAAATAAGAATAATTGGGAAGAAAATTCTCATGAGGCTAGACTGTGTGTTGAGGCCAGTTACCTTTAATGAAGAAACTCAATAATGAAGATCAGGGTTTCTGGAATATATATTACCTAGTTTTACTGAATTTTAGCTATGTTTTGACCATTTGAAAAAATCATGAAAGTGCATCATGGGTAGTTGAGGCCCTGGTAAGTTAATTGAGCACATTTAACCAGTGCCAAATCTCTTAAAGAAGGCCCAGGAATAATCTTAAGATTTTTGGCCCCCTATAATTTATTACATGGAGAAGAGATGCAAAAACATGGATCCAGTGTGGGAGGATGCTCATACCTTTCAGTTGTGTTAGCTAAGGATAGCTATTAAACACGACTTCGGTGTAATGCTGGCACTAACCTCTCTTTTGGATCAGCTGCTGGAAGAAGTGCAGAGTTGTTGTCACCAGAGAAAGTCAGGGCAAAACCAGAGATTCCTCCAACAGTCAAAAAGATCCCTCACAAGTGGCTTGGCTGCTGGGTCCCTATTACACCTGCAGAGAAGATGAGGCAAGAAATACACTTTGTGATCTTTCTTCCAAAGCTTCATTTAGACATCAGCCTAGCTAGGAATTGCATGAGAAAGTTCGGGTTTTTTTCTTAAGTACTTGGAGAGGGATAAAGGTCAGTTTGTACGTGCTGACTCAGAGAATTTATATATTTGAACTCTCTTGTTCTGTCATGCAATGCCATGGCCAAAACTTCTTTTATGGACCTGTTTCCTGTGTCCAGCTTTCTTGGCAAAAAGCTGTTCCTTCTTAGCTGTGTGTTGCAGAGTGAATAAAAGCTGGGAGGGGTATTCACCCTGTACTACAGTCCCTTTCCTCCCTGTTGTTGCAGAGGTCCCATGTGATTCCAGCAGAGGTTTTGTCACCTCCAAACACATTTGAAGTGTGAGAAGTAGCTGAAGATTTTTAGCATCACTGCAGGGAGTGCTGGTGTTCTTGTTGCTTTCTGATATGTCAGAAAGAGATGTACTTCAGTTAGATCTTGCCAAATTCATCCTTCTGAATGCTTGCCATACTGCTGTGATTTGAAACCAGGATCAAATTTCTTTGGTGTTCAATGTTTCTTGAGTATGAGTGAAGGCAGGAGTCCCTAGGGTTTGTTTTTGAAGGTTTGAGGATCCCCCTTTTATTCCCAAATGACAGTAAGCAAGGCAGATATTTAGGCTGAGACCTGTCCTGTCTTCTCATGGGTCAGCAGCTGACTGGAAGTACTCTCGCCTTCTGGGTGTTAATTCAACTATCATCTGTGCCTTAGGAGTTGAATGTGAGGGCTACCAATGTGATAAAAGCTTGTCACTTTATTTACTGGTTTTAACATTAAAAAAAAAAAGTGCATTATTTTTTCTATGGACATTTTAAATGTGTTCCTTTCTGAGGGAAACTACATCGTCATCTTAATTCTGTTGCTTTGAAAGTCACAGGTTCAGTTGATTGCAGTCCATTTGAAAAATATTTGACAGATTCTATTTATCAAGTCAGTTCACAGGAAGTATAATGGGTCAAGACCACTTCCATGAACTCTGAATATAGGTGGTCAAGACATTTGGTTATCACTACACTTTTGGGGAGGATTGTCATAATACACACTGGTAATGTGGTTGAGATCAAAACAGACTAAAACTGCTTTAAGTATTTGTGTATACCTAAGTGCAGGTCATAAAATGATCATGTTGGTAGCTGTGCTATCTTTACAAGGCTAGATAAGGTTGACCTCCAGTGCTATTGTTATGTCTGTGTGAGAAATTCAGAAAACGGAATCAGGCAACAGCTTCTTTTCCTTTGGGGCTCTCTCACAGAAGGCAAGAGGCTCTGCTCTGCTTAAGAGAGGTGATCCCTTTTGTGTAGTGCATTTGGGTTCATTATTAAAGAGGCTGTTGTTAGCTCTGATGCCTGTAGTGTGTGACCACCTAATTCCTAATGAAGCAGAACATCTGATACCTAAGTGAGAGTCTGGTGTCCAAGCAGCAGCTATGGAAAACACTTTTGAGTCGTTGTCATTATGAAAAAAACCCCAAACCAATGATATGGTCAGTATGGCATTTTTTTCTAAATGTTTACCTCAATAGGTCATTCACAGTTTTACTGCCTTGAAAGTGGAATAAGGAGCAAGTAAAGGCTCTGGTATCTGCACATTAAGAGCAGTCCCTTCCTATGAACCTGTGGCACCCCTGCTTCTCCTGGATAACAGGTTGCTCTTCCTGCTGCTGCTAATATTCAGAAGAAGCCTACCAGGTTCACTTGTGGTGTCTAAATTAACTTACTCAATGTCTGGAAATGAAGACTTGATTTTAATAGAATTCAGTCCCTCTCTCATCAAGATCTTTGTTTTTCTTTCATTTTCTTCCCTGTTATTTAATCAAGTTGTAACTGGAAAATATGTGTTGTCTATCCAGTGTTTACAGATTGTACATAATTCAAAGATTTGAACAGCCTGTTAGGTGAAAATGACCCTTTTGTCTTCTAAACATTTTGGGGGGGCTCTTTAATATGCTAATCCTAATTTAATAAATATATCTGTTTTTGTTCTCTAATTGCATCCAGACAGCTCCATGCCAGCGTGTTGTCTCTGTGATTTGCTCTACCTGATTAAGGTGCTTGGTGACAGACACATTAGTTGATAATGAGCTCAATGAGCTTCTCTAGAATATGCTATTATTTCCAGTTCTGTTCATGGGACTCCAGGAGGCTGCCTGAAGCCCTTTGGCTTCTGGAAATTTGGCACTAATTTACAAGAAAGATGATTTAAACATTGACAAATACAGCCACTCTTGGAATAGAGAATTAGTTTATTTTATGCTCAACATTTTTTTGCATTGTTTGGGTTTGCTTTTAATTCCTGTGACCCATCCTTTCCAGGATAATTTCACTTCCCATCCTATTTTCCCAGTTTCCAGTGAAAACCTCAACCAAGGTTTACCACAATCGGTAACAATTAGCTTTCTGAGATAACTACTTCAGTTCTAGAGCTACACGTTATGTCCCATTTTTGGCTCTTTTGATGTGTTGTATTACATGACAGGTTCCAAGTGTCAGCAGGTCTAACATTTGATTCGAATTAATTATAATTACCTGCAGTATTTGGACAAACAAAACTGAAAGTCTTTCATCCTCAGATCAGAAACTTTTTCCCATCTTCGAAGATAAGTTTGGAGGTTTGCTATGAAACTGCCCCCTTAGTGTGGCTTTGTCCGAGTTTGCATAAACAGACCTGTGCAGTGGTATATTTTAATGCATTTGGAGTTGCCTCAGTCATACCAAGTGTGTGGATAATGAGCAGAATTTGAATAATGTACTCTCCAGCGAGGAGCCATATAGTCAGTCGGGTAACAGCAGTCTTGCTTTGTCCCATGTTCTTCCCTAGCAGGAGGTCCCACTGATTGGCATTTTCTGATGTCCAAACCTCATCTCTGATTACTAAGGTGGTACCAGCTCTGCCTAAAACCCATGTGAAGATCTGCAGTCCTGCTGCCTCCTGTTTATGCTGTCATTCATGCTTATCTACTATTTCTGTAGCTCCTGGTTATACCCTTGCTGACTTTGCGTGACATTTTCTTGTTTCCATGTAAAATTTGACAGGGCTGCACCTTATCACTTGTTCCTTTCCCTCCTCTAGAAGGCAGTGACAGAAACTGTCATTCATCCTGAATGAGGAAAGCTGCTGTGTTTAGGGCTTTCTATGGTAATATGAAGCTATTGCTTAGTGGCTTTTGATCATTTGGTAAAAGCCAGTCTTTGAAAAAAATGCGGCATAGAACAAAATTTTATTTCTTTGGAGAGTTGGGGATGGGAGAGGTGTTTCAGGTCCTAGCTGTCAAGTGTCCCCCCACTCTGGCACTGACCAACCTAGAGCAGACTTTGAAGCAGATAGCACCTGTCAGGTATCTGTTAGAAAGATGCTTACGAACTGTGGGTGATATTAGAGCAGTGGCCACCATCTTTTTTTCAGGCGTTTGTCGGGGTTTTTCTGTTTGGGGTTTTTCTGTTTGGGTTTTTTTTTTTTTTTATGTTCAGGGGTTTTGCTTGCTTTCTTGTTTGTTTGTTTTTGGAAAGGTTATTACATCAAGCTTTCTCTAAGATGAAGATCTACAGAACTGTGCTTCAGGACAATTTTTATTGTGTGATAGTGAAATACAGAAGAATTCTGAAGAGCAAAAAACTTAACTTAGGTCTTCTTTCATATTAGCTCTGTATTAGCTCTTCACCTCAAGGCTGCCCCCAATGACTTCTCGCAGTCTGTACTCATGTCTACAATTGGCCCAGTCCAGGTGCAGCACCTTGCATGAAGTTAATGTGGCAAAAGTTACCTAAAGCCACTAATAATTTACAAAGAAAATTTGTCCTCACCATTTCAGAGACTCAGTGATGTTTAATTTGAAGAACCTTGGTCTGTTTTGCCATGGAAAGTACTTGGCTCTATACCTTCTGGAAGCAGAGAAAAAAGGGAAAAGATAAACACGAAAGATACTGAACACCATATCTTGATCCTGTCTACCCAGCAGTTTAAGGGACAGCAAATGATAAAGGTGTTGTGTCTGCCTTCCCAAGGATCATCAGTCTCTCAAGCCTCCCCTTACCATTAACAGCCAAGGAAAGCTGATCAGACCCTGTCTCTGGGATCCTTTTCCCTCGTATGCCTCCGTGTTAACCCCTTCTGTCGGCTTGCTTGTTTAGATCTGACTAATGGACGATGTGTGAAGTTGATTCAATGATTGTTGATTAGCTTTAGGCTCTTTCTTACCTATGCAACTTCACAGATATGACACAAGTTACAGAAGCTCCTTCAGTTTTTCTTATTAATTATTCTGTTGTCTTGCACTTGTTATTTATGTGTTTACCCTGTGACAGTTCTTTTCTGTGTGCAGAGCTTTATTGGTTGCTTTGCAGACAAGCTAAGATTTTGAGGAAGCTTTTGGGAGTTTGGAGGGGTGTTGCTTAGTTGCTTGATTGAACAACAGTGAGCTGTCATAATCTAGATTTTCATCAGAATGGCATCTGGTAATGTCACATAACACATAGTGATTAGCTGGAAGTAGCTGTTGAGTATCTGTTCATTCCCCATTTATTCCCTGATGTGGTTTGTCACTATGATCTTTTTTTGTACACATCTGCAAAATGGTACTGTATTTCACTCTCCATGTTTACAGGTGTTACTGCTAGGATTCTGGTTCCCAGTTATTCCTATTGTGTATGTCCATGGTACAGAGTTTGTATTTTTATATTATGGGAAAGCCAGACTAGTTCCCAATCTCTTGCCCTATCACCTTCCAGAAAAACTTACTTTATTTCGGAAAATCCCAGACTTTTATTTAATCAAATTCTCTCTCAAAGGTTTTTACCCTCTTCTCAGAAATTGAAATGCTGTTTTCTCCTGGCCTTAAGAAATTTTCTTACTCTTTATATTATTACTAGCTTTGTGCTTTAGAGTGGGGGTATTGCATTTTCGATGTCTCTTTTGGGAAGTAAATCAAGTTGGATATCATACAGCTCTGCACCTCTAAAGGCAATAGTGATTCTTGCTTACTTGATTCATTTCTGTCAAAGCTTGAAGATCATGTCTCTTTTGATCAAGGGGCCGTCTTCTTCATACCTCATACCTTTCTAGAGAGGTGTTGGGTTTTTTAAAATACAGTGCTAATTTCAGTTGTTGTTTCAATGTCTTGGGCAATGGAGGTGATAATTAAAAGGAGAGGTTGGGGATCAGGTTAGTAACCAGGCAGGGAAATGGGCATGAAGTGACAAAGTAGGTTCACTATGTTCTTGAGTGAGCATAGCACTCTGAACAGCTGAGGACCTGCCATGGTATTCTGTGCTAGTGCCTCCAAAGCAGTTTTTTTCCTAAGATGCTTTTGTCTGCTTCTGATCCACAGGCAACCAAGAATATGCATTGACTTTTTCGGTAATGATAGACTAAATACTGCCAAGAAATATTTATTCCTCAGTACCCAGGCACAATTATCTGTACAGGCAAATTATCCAAGTGATCCTTAGGAAGGATTTTGGCCCATGCCAACTAGCCTTTCCCAACCACTTTTTCCACTGCTGAGGAATTACCATAGTCTAGGAACTGTGCCTGAGAGGCAGGTTGAGCTTTGTCTGCTCTGAAGCCTGAGAGTGCAGAGGCCATCTGATCTGAGGGTCAGAGAGGTTTTCTGGGTGTGTTTAAACATCGTGCACAGACTGTAGCTGTTAAGAGCTAGAGGAATTTCTGCCTTTGTGGTAAATCCTGTGGTCACGAACATTCAAGGTTTGCCCCTTCCTGAAGAAAGCTGCTTGTTGATCATTTGTACCCTGTCAGCTTTAAAATGCCACTGGTTTGATGTGTGTGTGGACATAAGCTGTGAGATAACACAACAGCCCTTCCACTTTCAGGGCAGCTGTAGATACAGGATATTGGTAGGCTGTCCGTGGCTGTGTAGCCACAGCTATTGTTAACATCCAGTGTCTTGAGGTGAAACTGGCATGATGCTTCTGTGAGGCAGTATTTTTCTGCTTTCTTTATGAAGATTCAAAATCCACCAGTTACTTTACAGCATGTTTATATAGCTGATTTTGCAATGTACTAGTCATTATCACCATTTTTCATCTCTTGACCCTTCACATCTTGGATTGCTTCTTGATGTGAAGTTGCAAAGGAGTTGAACATAATGTTGGTAAAATGCTTTGAAGATGAAAAGCTCCACAGTAGGTTTTTATTATTACCAGAGGCAAAGTGTGCAGGAGTGGCTTAATATTGGATTGTTTATTTCCCAAGAGATTGCTTTGTTTTGAAAAGTACACATTATCAATTGAATTTTAGACAAAATTATCTTATTTCAATCCTGAATATAAATAAATCGACAAACTTTTAATCGTTAGATTATTTGCATGAGATATTTGTAGAAGAGCAGAGCATTTATGGTATTACCTATAGCTCTGTTCTTAGCTTATGTTTAATAAAGCTTTTTTTAAACGTGTTTGGCTTCTACTATCCAAAGGTATGTTGAATCCAGACATCCTTATATATATAGCAGTATTCCTACAACTACATGGTATATAGATATATTTATTTGACAAATACGTATTTTTTGAGATATATATTGCTCTTCAAAGATAAAATAAGTTCAATATGTAAACAAAGAAAAGTGGTCTGCATTCAGAAATGGTGATGTTTTATTAGAGTTTGGTTTACAGGCAGTTTTTCACATGTTCAACCTACCACATATTGAAGACCTGACTTTTTTTTTTTAATAGTGCTTTAGATATTTCTTGAATCATTTTTATTTCCAGCCTCTATCTACATCATAAACTGATAGGTGATTGTACAGAAATAAATAAAAAGACAAGTGAGTGTTTAACAGTTCTCAAGCTACTACAGTTTCCTTGCAAGGTAGAGAAGGGAGGGAGCTGCAGCTTTCAAGTGGAAACTCAGCTTGCTAAAACGGGGACTGCTCCAGGGACAGCGATGTCCTGCCGTGGTTCACTGTCTCCCTTGCCCTTGCAGCAGGTCATCGCTCCCACCCAGCAGCCTTGTTCTGACAGAGCTGTTCTGTGTTGTCAGCACAGGGCACCTCTGGGCTTTCTGAGGCAGCCGCTGTCAGCGGAGGGGCCGCTGGGCTGCGGCCAGGCACCGCATCCCTGCGCCCTTGGGCGGGATGCCCTTCTGTCGGCTTGCGCAAAAGCTTTGGGCTGCTGCCTGGCACTTGCAGAAATCGTTGTGGAATTTGCTGATTCTGCCAGACACAACCTAAACACTTGTTCCCAAGTGGTGTGTCCCATCAGGACAGCTGTTGGTTATGAAAAACATGCAGTGGCTTTCGTCTGTAATAATACAGCTTTGTTGAAGTATTGCAAGCTTACAGTATTCTGAGCAATACTATGAAGCAGTACCCCCTTGCTGAGCCTACAGGGAGCTTTATTCCCCCGTGCTTCAGTAAAAATGTTCATTTCTTGTTGTCACCAATATCAGAGGTAGGAAGGGAGGGAGGCTAAATTTTCCCTCCATACTGTCAGTGAGGATTAACTGCAAATTCTGGGCAGTGCTTTCAAAATATTCTGACCTATTTACACGGCAAAACTGATCAGAACAAAATAAACAGTTCTGGTCAGTAGCTGAATGCTGTATTGTGGCAGCTATATTTGGCAGTGAATTTTCTCATCATTTTTCCAATGAAGACAAAAACCAGAATGCTACAGAAATTTTAAGCATTACAAGCAGATAATGCCCATACTGAATAGCTTGTTTCTCCTGCTGCCTTTTGGGGAAAGGGGACAATTTGGCTGTAATTCAGTTGGAACAAATGCTTATGAAGCAGCTGACAAAAAAGCATATGAGTAGATTTATCACTCTGCCATGTGGGGTAATAAACAATTGCATCATTTCCAGCAAGCTGCAGTATATACCTGCGAGATGGTGGGTCTGTCTCCAAGGCAAAACCTCTGCAAGGAAGCATTAAATGGGGAATTGTGACAGACTCTAAAAATTGTTGGTTTCCTGCTTGGATTTTATTTTTTTACTTTGTAACAACTGTAGTGTATACTTGCAGTTACCTTCTCATTTTTATGTGGTATACCCTAAAGAATGAATTGAGAGAAAGTTTTCATTTTACCTATTTGGACAACCATTCTGTATTTCCTGGGTCACAGATTCTTGGTAGTTTGGAGGTTAAAATTGCCTGATACTCAAGATTGGAAATATCTCTTTCTGTCTCGCATCTTGAACTCAGTTTCTGAGAATGCTAAAATGAAACCTTTTTAAACTTCTTTTTTTTTTCCACATTTCCATGTAGTGATAGTCCGAATGCTGTCCATGAGGTGGAAAAGTGGCTGCCACGGCTGCACTCGGTTGTCATAGGACCTGGCTTAGGTAGAGATGAAGTTCTGCTTGAGAATGCTAAGGTAATGTACATATTGATATTTTATCCTATGTCTTTATTTTGAATTTTATTAACCATTCCTACATTTTACAGCATTACACAAATGTTCTTGATATGGTTGCTAGATACCAAATGTGATAAAATATTGTTGACTGAAAATTACAGTTCCTATCCATAGTCTTCACTGTTAAACTGTAAGCTTCAGTCTGAATTTTAGACACCTGTATGGTTGTTTTGATTGGGTTTTGTCTAGCTTGTGAAAGTCACTAATTCAGAAATAGATGTTGGCATATCTAGATAAAAGGCTCTGTGTTTTCTTAGGTGCAAAGCACCAGTACTGTAAGTACATAAATATGGATTTGAATTCATAATTTTCAGAACCGTATTTGACAGCTCGTATCAGATCTACCAAAGAACAAGGACTGTAACCCCTTGCAATAAGAAATAACACTCTTGATTATAAAATGTTGCAGATTTCTACTGTGGATAAAGAGATAATTCTATTTTCTGTCAAGCCTTAGTGGAGAGCTGAAACAGGAGATTAGGTAGTTTTTTACTTTAAATAATACGTTCTTAGACCATCTTCCCAAAGATGTTTTGTATTACTGTCAACATATCTTTGTGTGTTCAAAGTGTATCTTTCAGTCTAATGTCAGTCTAATTTTGTACAATTTAATTTTTCTTTTGCTAAGCAGTATTACTGAATTAATTGGTGGCACTAACAAGTGGAATTAATATAATTTACAGAAATGTTGACAGTTACACAGTGAAATCACTAAACAGAGCAGGCAAGAGACTGGAGACCACACTGTCCAAGTGTTTAGAACTATGAACTATGAACCTTGAGAACTATGAACGGTGGTTTTGCTTGGATTTTGTTAGAGAAAGTTGCCATTGCAGTTTCTTGCTTCTTTAATTCTTTTTGGAAGGAAAATGTATATATTATGATACAGAGGCGCAAAACTAATAAAGATTTAAAAATAAACAAGAAATTTATTACAGCTAATGAAGAAATCAAATTCTATTCTGAGTGAAAAATCCAAACAGATTTTATTTTTTGAAAACAGTTTTTTCAGAATTTTTTTTTTACAGAAAAATATTTGGGACAATTATTTTTTTTTCTTGGCTTAAAAAAAATGTTTGATAGGGTTTTTTCCTAAAGGAAAATAACTTTAAACAAAAGAAAATAAGAATTCATTTAGAATATCTAAGATACCTAAGATAAGCTTCTTTTATGTCAGAATTCTGTCCTGGGTTTATGTGCTTATCTGTACTACAGAAGTATCTGGAAGATTTCTTGATTGTATTTTTTTCCTCATTCCTAAAAATAATATTGCTTTCTTAGTGAATTACAAGCATACTTTTACTTCAGTCTGGCTGTCCTGTGTAAGCCAGCTTAAAGAAACAAACGGAGCCAATAAAGACAAGGCATTTGGAAGTTACTGCGTGCTAAAATCTCAGGGCACATTCATATGAGCTGTGGATCTGGCCTCATTTATTTCAAGTCACATTAAAGCTCAAGTTCTTTGTCTCCACTGTAGTTGTGTAAGTGTTCATTAGCTACCCAATGCTGAGGTTTTTAACATGACACTGGGGACAAGTGAACTCTGGTTGCCTGTCTGAGGAAGACTGGTGCTTCTCTGTGGAGAGGGAGAACTGTCTCCCTCTTGCTTCAGCAGCGAATTTTAAGTGACAAGAAAAAAAATCAAGACGTGATAGCATTGCTATTTTAAACTTTTATAGGAAGCTGGCTTAGTAGAAAGTTTCCTGGTTTCGCTTTAAGCTAACTGTGGCATGTGTCATATGAATGCAGGGGTGGGAGGTAGGTGCGTGTCTGCTTTCTGGTCAGGGTTTTGTATCAGAGTGGTAGTGATGGTGAGATAGAGCTTCCCCTCTGCCTCCTCCTGCCCCATTAAGGTGCTGAGGCATAGTGTTTTGGCATCTCTCTGATGCTGTTTTTATGTCAGTTCTTGTCAGTGTTGTGCCAGCACATTGCAAATGAATGTGCTTCTCCAAACAGTGATGTGTTTTGGGCTGCTTCTTTCTTCTGAGCATTGAGAAATTAAGAAATTAATTACTAGTGCAGTAACCTTCAATTTCTGGTGTATGGCTCAGAGACAGTGTTTTGTTGTGGAATAGCCTGAGTACTTGTTGACCAGATGGTGCATCATCTCCGGATCAAAGAATGCTTTGCTTCCTCAGCATCTTTCGTGTGTCACCTGCCTCCCTCATTTTTAACGCCTGCACTGTTCACTGTGGCACTTGAACTCCTTTCAACAGTCTGACTTAAAAAAACCCACCTTGTGATCAGTTTCCTTTGATTTGCTTTTTTTTCTCCTTGAGCACCTTGATAGTCTTTGAATACATATTTACTTCCTGCAATTTTGTGGGTTTGGCTGTAATTTCATTTACAAGTCCTGTTACAAGAAGTCATTCTGCAAGTTACATCCTTTTTTTATATGCCATTTGTGTGGGTCTGTGCCAGAACCCTCATATGCTGTTACTCAGTTGCTTGGAGCTGATGCTCTGTCAGAGCTTTTTAGCCATGGGTTTGCAGGACCAGGAACTGCAGCCTCAGAAAATTCTGCTAAAGAAAGCATTTTTTGTGTCCTGATAGCTGTACACCTGGATCCCTTGCAGATGTGGCAATCTATTCTCAGCCTGGTTAGACCCTCCAATTCCAAAGCAAATAAGCAGTCCAAGCTGCTTCTCTTCAAGAGAAAGGAGCAAAAACACACTGTTCCACTTCTCAGCTCTGGAGAGTGCAGATTGAAGCATTTCTGCTCCCCATACTACTTCAAACTTTTGAAATGCTGTTACCACATCTGGTGTGAAAGTTGGTCACAATGTAGCTTTCCTGTAGGGAACATCAGGCCATCTGTTTTTACCTTTCAGTGTCCGTGATTGATTCTGGCCAGCGATACCAGTATGTTATGTCTCCAAGTTCAGCTCAGTTGGAGTGCTGCTGCTGGTGGTTTAGCCTGTTGAAAAAGAGTTTACCTGCCATGTGGAAGCAAGGCCAAAATCCCTAGGACTGTCCTCTACTTAGAAGCAGTGTATTTCCAAAGCTGTTGGATATTCTCCTTTTTTTCACACAGCAGCAGCGTTAACGTCCCTGTCATATCTACCAACCACAGTTTACTTCATTCAGCTGTTGCATGTATGTTTGCACTTCTGGCTTTACTCTCATCCGATTTTCCTTGTAGGAGAAGCTTGGAAGAAGGGAAATTTCTGCCTGTACCTCCAAGAGCCATTTCTTGGGTGTGTGAGAGAACCAAGTTCCTCTGCTGCAGCGTGATTAGTGCAGCTTCCAAGAGGACTTTGTTAAAAATACAGTATTCCTTGCATAGCCTCCTGGGAGAGCAGGAGATGCTGCCTAATGCTCCAGGATGTTCTGCATTCTGCTGCCACCTAGCAGTTAGGCAGTTACAGGCTCAGCTATGTCCTTCATCAGTTTCCATCCTCTAGTCATCTCCTTTCCCCTGTTCCTTCTGGCTTTGAGGTCAAATGGACTGATACAGGATTGCTGGTGGAATAGCAGTTACTGTCGGGATCAGGTAGAGAAGCATTCATCCTTATGAAGATCCCTCTCCTTAACTGAAGTCTTTGATATTGGAATCTTCCTTGCTTGTCACTGGGTTCCTTGCCTCTCTCCCTGAAGTGGCAGCACCGAGTCCCAGACTCTGGTCTTCCAGACTTGCTGTGTCTTGCCTTGCAGGCGTGAAGTCAGAATGCTGTTTTCAGCAGAGCATGCTTGGTTTCCTCCTGTAGGAGATGTAATGATTAATGGCAAGAAAACTCTGTGTAATTCAGATTACATGATGAAATCGACTGGGTTCTCAAACCATATGCTTGTTCCTCTTGCTCAATTCTCAGTCTTTGTTTTAGCTTCCAGAATATGTCAGGAATATCAGCCTGGGTTTTCTTTTGGCTGAGGCCCTGCCTAGCTGCCATTTGTGCCTATTGCTGTTGCTGTTTTTCTTCCCTCAACCCCCTTGCCCTGCAGTGCTTCCCTCAGCTAGTCATTTGCCTTTAAAGATCTCTGCTGTCTCTTGGGATATAAATTTCAGAATCTCATTTTCCACCCCTTGTGACATCATCTTAAGGTTGTGTTAAAACGTCTTGGCTGTGGTTAATTAACATCAACATGGTGAGACATGTGGTTAATTAACATCAACACGGTTTGGGTCCTTGTCATGGGTCATCTCCATTGGTTGTGCCCAGAGAGAACCCATTTGAAATTTTCAGATGGGTGGATTCTCAGTTCCACCTTGACTGAGGCATTAGCCTTTCTGTGTTTGGTTAGCTGGATTATTTTCCCCCTCTCAAGCCTCATGCATTCAGGATTTGGGCAACACTTCACAGCCCTAATAAATTGTGAGAATGGGACCAGGTGCTTCACTACACTATCTGCACTATTTTTTTGCAGGATCAAGAGCACTGCAGAGTACAGGGCCACCTGTTGTTATCGTATGTGTCTGTTGGAGTTGAATCTGGCACTGTGGGCCTTGAAAAGGATTTTCCTCTTGATATCTAAGTAGCCCTCTCAGTTTTATTTGTACCAGGTGTAAGACACCTGAGAAGCATCCCAGGTGAATGCCGCAGATGACAGATTAGTATTGCCTGTGGTACCTACCACCATGTACAAATATGAACCAACAGAATGTATTATTGTTTGGAGTCACTGCTCATGGCAACTCAAATCAGCAGAAAAGCTCTTTTCCAGAAACTTGGTTCTTTAGTGTGTCATGTGCATTTGCTTCCTCCCTGTTTATACCCTCTGGAGGTTCTTGCTGTGGGGATTCAGCAGTTCATAGGGAACTGAAGTAGCAGCAAGGATATGCCTCTTTCTCTTCTCAGCCCTCAGCTAGGAGTGGGTGAGGTAGCTGGGATCTTGTGTTGGGGTACTGCAAGGGCAAAACCCAGTGGGATGTATGTACCCTCTCTGTGAGAGTGTCTGCGCTGTCAGCCTTCACCCAATGCCCAGCATTGATGCACATATCACAAACAGAATCCAGTGAAAAACTCATCTTTTACTAGCCAAGCTTCATTGCTTTCAAAAGGCGTGATGAGAGTCAGAATTTGTGGATGTCTTCGCCTAAGGGGAGGCAGTTGCTGGGATAGGATGCAGTTCTTACTCTGTGTTGGTGCTACTGGTGCGGATAAAGCTTGGGAACACCATCTCAAGGCAGAGATACATGCCAAGAAACTACTGCTGCTTGTTCTAAGAACTATTAGTATTCTGTGGCTTCCTCACAAATGTCTTGATTAGAAAAATAGTGTTTGAATATATGCTAACAGTACCTTAAATACAGGTTTATGCAGCTTGCAAACAGAATTTATTTCTAATACATGTAATGGATCTTGATGAAAGTCATTCACAGTGAAGCGGGGTATTTATTTGCTTTCTGTATGTAGGCTTATATTGTTGTTTAATTTGATTTTTATACTTAAAAGCATTTGTAAGCAAAACACTGGTATTGGATAGCTTTTCAACTCTTTCTGAGCATCATTCAGCTAGAAACCCTGAAAAGAAATTGGCAGTGACAAATGCAGTTCTTTAAGTTCATTTTAAGTTTGTTTATTTAAGACAAAGTGCCAACAGCTGACCATGAATATCTTAAGTCAAATCTAGTTAACATAATCAGCTATAAATTGGAAATCTTGTAGAGTTTGCATTGTGAGTGCAAACATTCAGTGAATGGTAGCATGAGAAAAATTACTGCTTTTATTTATTCTGATTTAGATATTTATACTTTTGATTGCAATAAACAGGATTAATACTTAAAAGTGGATTTTCATGTGTTTAGGGCTGAAATGTATGTATAAATGCATCTTCCCAAATGGTGTCTGGTTGACCATGATTTTGGGGGAGCATAGGCAAAAAGGAGTTCTCTGGGTTTTTTCATAACTAGGACACTGTTTCAGAGGCTTTTGCTTTTTCTCATTGTGTTCAGGCATTAGTTTGGCTTAGGTCACTTCTTTAAGAATTTAGGATGTGAATGAAGCCGATACTAAGAAACTGTTAGTTGCAGTTTTCCTCCATGCTTAAGGCAAGTGATCTAATTTGAATTCAAAGCAGGAATCTACAAATGAATAATTTTCATATCTTTCTTTTTTAATGTCGAATAGAACAGTTTTGATTAGCTGCCATCTACGGTGTCCTCAGCTTTGTTAATTGTAACAGCTTCTAACGTCTCCCAAAGCCCTTAATGGGCCTGATGGTGTAGTGGGGTATTCTTTAGAGTCCTTATCACCCTCTGCCTGGCTTAACTGAAATATTTTGCTGTGCACCTGAAAATCTGTTCTGGAAAACAGGGCCTAGCATGTGGTACTACAGTTAAAAGACAAAAGACCAACATAAATTGAATGGAGCATAAACCATGAGGTGAAGAGCCTATTTGTTCCAGGGGAGGGATGTTTGTCTCTATTACGTGACTCTTCATTCACAAGTGGTGGTCATTCCTTGCATGAGGTTTGAGGGCTTAGGGGAGCGATTAGTCACTTAGTGATAGTTATGCATACAGAAATACATAAAGTAGAACTCGGGCAATTAGGCTAGTTAAAGGTGATTTATATATGTCTTGTCCACAAAGAGAGATTCTGATTGTGTTTGCTGAATTTTGAAAGGAGGATGAGTCCTTGGATCAGTTTGTAGGACCTAATAAAAGCACTTTAAAGAGATAACTGCACGTTTTCACCAGTGAGTCAATAAAAAGCCTAAAACTAGTTACTGAAAATATGGCTCTAATGGGAAGAATCTCAAACAGTAGAACTCCATTCTTAATGTTTTTCAAACTTCTTGCATCAAATAGCATATATTAAGGGAAGCTTCTCCCCCCTGCCAGCTACAACTGTAGCCTTGGGCACAGCCTGTGCCTGGGATATTTGCCTACTTCTAGCTGTGCAAGATTACAAATTCCTGCTTGCCAAGCCCATTTTCTAGGCATCTCCACCAGAGAGCTGCATCGTGACCTCTATTGCAGCTGAGTCCCTGCTAACTCTGCATTTATCCAGACTTGAAGCAAGCAAGGCAGAAATGCTTCCTAGGGCTTTCAGTGCCTATTTGTAGGAATCGATTTGCAGCGTGTTGGGGTGGAACTTATTTGTTCCTCCCAGTCACCTTGGGGAGGAGGGTGTGTGGAAATGCTTTGAGCTGCAACATTTACAGGAAAATTTTGGCTGTTTTTTTCTTTTATCTCTGTTTCAGACAAAACCATGGATTCAGGCTTGCTGGATGAGAGCAGCATCCATGCCGAAAATAAAAGCAATTATAGGTGGCATTTCAACAGCAGTTTCTGATCCTAGCTTTCAGGAGAGGGTTCTTTGTAAAAGGGGCTGCCACTCCCAGTGCCAGGTCATGCACATTTGCATGTCTGTACCAAACCAGAGTGTGTAATTACATACTTGGCATTGGCAGGTTGCAGTGGAGTGCACTTTGAGTGGGCTGAAGGGAAGGTTATACTGCTTCCTAAAGTGCTTGGATGTCACTGTGGTCAATACTGTCCTCTATTATGGCATGTTAAGGCTTGAATTTCTTTTTGAGAATACGAGTAAGACTTTTCCCAAGAGTGGGTCAAGACATGACGCTTGAAGGGACTGAGGAAATGCAGTGTTTGTTGCTGATGTCAAGTGAAGCAGTCTTTCCTTTCCTAGGTAGAAAAAGGACAGTGTGAAAATTAATTACTGTTGTGGGATAGATGTTGCTTTATGTATTCTGCTATTCTGATTTTCTGTTCATTCCATTAAAATTCAATCTTATATTAAAATGACTGGCTCTAATTTCCTGATTCTTCCCTTTGCAAACACCAAATGCCAAAGGTTTGTGTAGCTGAACTAACTCATGAGAAAAAGCATAAGTAGTGATAAAACTACTAATATATTAAAAGTCACTGCAGTCATTCTTTTGCTAATCCACATCTAATTAAAAAAGCTGAAAAGTATATCTAACTTAGCTGTGGGCAAACCTACATAATTGTCTTTTCCATGGATCTGTGGAGAACCAGCTTTTATGCTGTTGCATGTGGGCAGCATAAATAGGGTGGGTGTTACTGCTGGCTCGTGGACTTGGGTGGAGAAGTCCACACTGCAGAGTTTCCTTCCAAGAGGCTGTGGGTACTCACTGTGAGAGCACCACCACCACCTGTTCTCTGCCCCTGATGCCTCAGGGTGGCTGCTCTGTGAAGACTTCCATGGCTGATGAGGGATCCTTTGGTTTTACTTGGGAGGTCCATAGCAATTTACTCCTCCCTCACGTGTTCCGTGCTATTCCCCATGTGGCTGCTTCTTACCGCCAGTGGCTCATCTCAGCCCCATTCCCTTTTCCATAATACTTGTGGAAGAGTGTGAGGGTCCTGGATGTCCGTGTCAGTACAGTGCAGGTGAACCTTGTGTTTCACAGCACAGCTGCAGGCTCCCAGATGGTTAAATCATATCATGCTTTTTTGCATTACTGTGCCCTCTTTCAGCAGTATCCTGTCCATTTGTTCCTTGAGGCTTCTCCCTCCTGCAGTCCTTTCCAGCCTGAATAATTTTGCCTTTGTGTGTGTCTTGTCCAGGTATCAGTGTGTTGGGGGTTTTGTGTTGTGGGTTTTTTGAGGAGAAATGTGGTGGTTGGTGTGTTTTGGTTTTGTTTTGGTGGTTTTGCTTTTATTGTGTTTTGGTTTTGTCTTTTGGGTTTGTTTTGGTAGTTTTGCTTTTATTGTGTTTTGGTTTTGTCTTTTGGGTTTCTTTTAAAGGTTGGAATTTGGATTTGGGAATCTGTTTTAAAATTCTCATGTGAAAGTTGGGACAGAAAACAGATTTGTACTACAATGAATGCATTGCATTTAAGGGAATAGTTTCCATGATAATAAAAAAAAAATTTAAACACAAATTTTTCATCCTTACTTTGTAAATTCTTCTAATTACAGTAAAGAGTTACCTTTCTTCAGATAGACCAATGGTTTCTACTGTGACACAAGTTCTTTTTCAGTTCTTACTGAGTAGGTTGCTTGCGTAGAAGTCCTGAATAACCAGTCAAAGAAAAATTTTTTCAGGAAGTTGTGTATTTCAGGAATAGAGTAGGAGTAGATTCAGGTTAATTTTACCCTCTCTGCCTTTCTTTACCTCAACCACTGCCAGCAAAAACTGCAATCGCTGAAATACTATTTTGGGTGTTCCTAAATGTCAGGTATTTGGTGCTGCTAACAAATGATAACTGTGAGGGAGTTTGTCCCATGGAGCATCTTCATGGGATGTGTGAATCTCAGGTAATTTCCTCTTTGCCTTTATGATGATAGAAACTTCAGATTGGGTCTTGTTATTAGGAGAGGAAACTGCTGTTACAGATTTGTTCTAGCACGAGTACTGCGGTCTTGCAGTACAGAATCGTCACTGGTTTTAATGAGAGGTGGGTGACACCTCTTTTTTCCCTTTTCTCATGCAAATGTGGAATCACTGTTTCAGAGGGCTACCAAGTATTTAGCCAGCTGATACAATGAAGAATATCTCTAGCAAGAGATTGCCCAAACCCCATTATTAAGACTCTCAATACGAAAGGTAAGAGACTGAATTTTGGCCCTGTCTGTGAATTGCAGAGGAAGGATCCAAATTTCAGTCTTTGATATCTTAGCTACACAGTGTGGCTGTAGGTCTTAAGGTTGGGTGACAACAGTGTATCCTCCTCTTCTTCTCACCATTGTCCCCTTTGCTTTGTGACACGTGCCAAGGTTGCCTTCTGAGTCCAGTGCTTCAGTTTTGGATGTCCTTGAGGGCTTAGGAATCAGCTGAAGGAAGTGCTCCTGCCTTGCTCCAAGCTGGACCACCACTGTTGAAGTATAATACATTCTGTGCACAGAAAGATTGTCCATGATATCCTGGAGCTAGAATCTTCAAAATCTTAATATTAAAAATGCTCTTTGAAAGGAAGGGGTGACGTCTTGGGCTTATCATTGATATCTCTGTGTGTTGTTGTTCACTTGTCATTGGTATTTGGATTTCAGTGTTTGTCTTAGTGACATTTCCTAATATTTTTAATTGTCAATGTTCTCGTCTAAATCCTTTCCCATAGAAAGAATTGTTACATTGGATAAAACTGAAAAGATGATTTCTGCTCATACATAGAATTCTATCAGGAACTGTTAAATAGGTTTTGGTGTGAAAGCAGAGTTAGTCTGAGCAGTATTAATTGGGCAATTAACAGTGAAGGTTCCTCTGTATCTACGGGTATTAACCAAAAAAGGCCATGCCGAATACCAAGGTACAAATTACAGCTGATAATTGATTTTTGCTTCCAGGAACAAAGTACTCTGCATAGAGGATGTTGCCATTATTGCCGTAAACTCCTCTTAATGCAAATATTTAAGGGTTTTTAAATAAGTATCTGCAGAAACAGAGTGTTTAAAAGTGGGCTTCATCTCAGCAAATTCCCAATGTCTAAAAATAAAACAGTAAAGTGTCTCTGTACCCCCTGTGATCGCTGAGGAGAGACAGGTATGTCTGTTGGCTCTTCATCCCACCCTAAATGTGGTGTCTAAGCTGCGTGGGATGAACAGCTCTCCAGTGGTCCTGTCCACAGTCAATAGGAAACAGGTTCTCCTGTGAATGCTGACATGGGGCTGTCTTACGGAGTGTTCCATGGTCTTTACTGCAGTTTTGAAATCACCCCTTCCCTCCCCAGAACTTCCTCTCTCAAGTTCCTTGTCTGTCTCCAGTCAGTTTCTCTCTGGGTTTAAGGAAGGGAGAAGAAAGGAGAATGATTGGGATAGGGGATTTTTTTGTTTGTTTTTAATTGTTTGGCAGTCTTTTTAATCAAAAGTGAGCTTTCTAAATGAGACAAACGACTTTGTATGCCCTGATTATTTGTTTTATAAGGAGAGGAAGAACAAGCAAAGATCATTCAGTATGTTAGATTAGAAACTGATACCTCAGAGACTTGGTACACAATAAAAGTTGCTTGCCCAGTAGGTTTTACTTAGCAAGGTGAAATTTCTCTTGAGAGTAGAGGTCAAATGTTTCAGGATTGTGGAGGATGTGCTAGAAAGGTAGGAACTCAAAACATGATTAGGAAAAAATGCCCTATTTCCCTGGAGTGTACCAGTGATCTGGCCTTCCAGATGCTATTTACCTGTGGATACACTGTCATGCTCTGTAACTTCCACTTTTTTTTATCTTATACATACATTCTTTTGGTATACAATTGATCTTCAGGATTGCTTATTTAGGAGAGAGCAAGAGATTCCAGTAGCCAAGATGACAATTATGAGGAAACATTAAAAGGGGCCAAACAATAACAGCAACTGCCAAACCTTAGCTGTTTGGGGAACAGAACTTTGGCAAAATTCCTTCCCTAGATTGCTCATAAAGCATTTAAGAGAGTAGTTTGGAAGGCTAAGGACTCCTGAGATCTGGTGTCTTCCTTCAGACTTCCTTTCTGACTCTGCTGGGGGAATCTTTTTTAGTTTTAGAAAATGAAGTGTCATAAAAGACTGGCTGACTGAAGTTGACATACTAGAATAAACTGGTGATTCATGTTAGTGGGAAGTGGAGCAGTAATCATTTTAAGTGTACTGAAGGAGTTTGGTGAAGCTGCTAATGTACAAAATATTCTAATTATAACCAGTTAGAAAACCAGCTTGCAGTAAAAGGCATTTGTATCTTTGAAGATTGGGGGAGGATGATCTTGCTGAGGTCTGGGTCTCAGTGCCCTATGATATC
This sequence comes from Machaerirhynchus nigripectus, assembly GCA_013397975.1. Taxonomy (NCBI): domain Eukaryota; kingdom Metazoa; phylum Chordata; class Aves; order Passeriformes; family Dicruridae; genus Machaerirhynchus; species Machaerirhynchus nigripectus. The sequence goes on along the minus strand of VZRQ01005208.1, from coordinate 704,563 downwards.
TAATCAGAAGAGCTTAGTATGGTTCAAAAATAATTGGGTTGTTGGATCTATAACATTCATTTATACAAGGAAAATGCAAATAGCAAAACACAAAACCTGGTTGTTCGATCCACAGCCTTGTTTCATTGTTAAGAAGTGAATTGAGTTAAATGTAATTTAACATTTAAATTAAGCAAAGCAGTGCGGCCTCTGTGAAGGAAAACTGAGCTGTGCACATCTGTGCAGATTAACGTGAATGAATGAAGAATTTACTTTCTCATACATTTCTCAAAAGCTTTGGAAGTGAGGTGCTCTGGTTTTTTGGAATGCCACAGTTAATTCTAGGTATGTTTTAAGACTCTATCCTCGCACAGCTGTTAAGCATACTTACTAATAAATTTGAATAATTTAGTAGTAGCTGAATGGTATGAGTTGTGTAAAACTTGTGATTGGTTCAAAATTGTTCAAGTAGCTGAGTGTTAGAGAAGGCTCTGTGGTGTTCCCCAGGGATCTCAAAGGAGGTGGGCACTGAGCAGTCTGACCCACAGTCCCAGTTGAGCACGTGTAGGTAGGAAAGCTGCTATTCTCCAGTAGCTCCTGCTGCAGCCGCAGCTCTGTGTTGAGACAAGTCGTCAGGCGTGGAGCAGTGGGTAGCGTTTCAGTCTCGTGCTTCCAAACTGCAAACAGTGCCCAAAGAAAATAGAAGGGAAATATTTTCCACTGGTATTGGAAAAATCAGAATCAGGTAGTAATATTTGTACATGTCATACGTAATAATTTACAGGGAGCAAGGTGGGTGGTGTTTATTTTGACCACTATACAAGAGAGATGTTCAACACCCTGAACGTTAATTAAAAATTGCTTCCTTATTCTTTACATCATGTCTTGCTAACCTGTGAAGCTCAGTGCCATATGATAGCTAATCTGAAGAGCTTAATAACGTTCAGAAGTAATTAGACTTTTGGATGGATACCATGCTCTGTTATCTTATACAGGAAAATGATAAACCCTCCAGCTTCAAAGATGGGTTGGTAATAACCAACACTGAAAAAAACTTGACTGTCGGCCACTGCTCCTTAAAAAGCTTGAGGATCAGTCATTGCTGCTGCTGGGTTAGGAGAGAGAACAAGGGCAGACAGTCTGCTTGGAGATACTGCTTGCTGAAAAAAACACTTCTACAAATGGTCTGTTGTCTGGGCTACCTTGGTTTTGCTTTCAAAGCATAAAACCTTCAGGACCGTGGGTGAGATGACATCATACATACTGCTTGTCTCAGTTTGTACATAAACTAATACTGCAGTGGGGCAGTCAGCAGCAAAGCAGCTGGAGTTAGTGTTACAGTTACTGGTAGATTTCTATCAAGGCAGTACTCACTGGGATTTTTCTGGGGTTTTGAACTGAAGATGTATGTTTACTGTGTGTGACTTGTGTTGGCGTTACACACCTCCTGCAGCAGGCAGAGTGGGCGAGATTGCTTGTTTGTTTGCATATTGTGGGGGGCTGACCCTGGCTGAATGCCGGTGCCCACCAAAGCTTCTCTGTCACTCCCCTCCTCAGCTGGGCAGGGGAGAGAAAATATCACAAAAGCTTGTGGGTTAAGATAAGGACAGGAGAGATCATTCACCAGTTACTGTTACATTGAAGTATGTGCAACAGACTCAACTTGGGGAACTTAACTGAGTTTTATTACAAATGAAATCACAGTAGGATAATGAGAAATAAAACCAACTGCTAAAAACACCTTCCCTCCACCCCTCTCTTCTTCCCAAGCTTATTTTAACTCCAGAATTGTGCATTTCCCCACTCTCAGTGGTGCAGGGGGTCGGGAAATGAGGACTCTGGTCAGTTCGTCACATGTTGTCTCTGCTGCTCTTTCCTCCTCGGGGGAAGGACTCCACATTCTTCCCCTGTTCCACCATGGGGTCCCTCTGACTTCTCCACTGGACTTCCCATGGCCTGCAGTTTTTCTCAAGCTGCTCCAACATGGGTCCTTCCCATGGGGTGCAGTCCTTTAGAAACGGACTGGTCCAGCATGGGCTCCTCCCTCCATGGGGCCACAGGTCCTGTCAGGAGCCTGTTTCAGTGCAGGCTTTCCATGGGGTCACAGCCTCCTTTGGGCCTCCACCTTCTCTGATATGGGGCCCTCCACAGGCTGCAGGTGGATCTCTGCTCCCCTGTGAATTTCCATGGGCTGCAGGGGCACAGCTGCCTCCCCATGAACTGCCCCACGGACTGCAGGGGAATCTGTGCTCCAGAGCCTGGAACACCTCTCCCTCCTTCACTGACCTGTGTGTCTGCAGGCCTGTAGCTTTCACATATTCTCACTCCTCTCTTCTCTGGCTGCAGCTGCTTCAGCACCGTAATTTTTCCCCCTTTTTAAATCTATCATCCCGGAGATGCTACCAGNAATGCATTATCCCAGAGGTGTTACCACCATCCCTGATGGGCTTGGCCCTGTCCAGCTGTGAGTCTATCCTGGAGCTGGCTGGCACTGGCTCTACTGGACATGAAGGAAGCTTCCAGCAACTTCTCAGAGATGCCCTGTAGCCCCTCTTCCCCCTCCCAAAACCTTGCCATGAGTACCCAATACACATACCAACTCTGTGTTCTCTTAAACCAGGGAGAAAACATTGTGACTATAAAATTACCTGCTGGTATGAAAATGTTTTACATTAGTTTGCAGAATATAACTTTTTTTTCTATCACATTGTAAAAACAACAACTTATATGGTCAGATTTATTGTATGAATTTGGTTTGGATCTTATGAGATCTAAATTAGCAAGCATCTTAAAAGTATCTGCATTTTTTGCAGGGTATTATAGAGAAATCGAAAGTGAAAGGAATTCCTATCATTATTGATGCAGTAAGTATTTTCTTGATTTCAGTCAGTGGTTTAATATTTAAGAATCTATTCAGTAAATGCTCTTCGTACTGTCTTTTGCAGGATGGACTGTGGCTCATTTCCCAGCAGCCTTCTCTTATTCAAGGCTACCAGCGAGCTATTCTTACTCCAAACTATATGGAGTTCAGTAGACTGTATGAAGCCATGGTGAGCTGTTTGCCTTTTTGGTATTTAAGTATGTGCAAGTTTAGTCTTTTTGTCCTTGAAAATAAGTTACTTATTTCTGGCTTAAATATTATGTGCTGTTTCTTGTATGTGAGGGAATCACTCTCTGGGTTTTTATTCCATGGGATAATTGCCACAACCATTCATGTTCTTAAACAGAGCTCTTTTTTAAAGAAGACCCGTTCTCATGCATTTTTTAACATTGCAGTGGGTATAGAAAAAAATATATGGAAAGACTGATGATGTTGCCTTTTTTCCCCCCCATGTATATGTAAGTAGCGTGTGTTAGAATATGTTGTTGTAGTAGCAAAATATGTACTGTGTATGGAATTCTTGTGTTGTAGCTTAGAGACCCCGTAGACAGTAGTGATCATCATGGATGTGTATTAAGACTCAGCCAAGCCATGGGGAATTTGACAGTTGTGCAAAAGGGAGAAAGAGATCTTATTTCAGATGGAGAGAAAGGTAAGTGAAGCCTTCTGCTTTTAGCAGTGTGATTGTTCTGTTCTCTTTGCTTTCAATCGTAGTCCAATAGAGTGTATAGCAATTGGCTGTATTCCCCTGAAGATTGAAGGGATTGCTGCCTTTGCAGATCACCTTTAGGTGATTTGTGTAAATTTGTATTTTAAGAGTGCAACTAAGTTTATTTGCTGAAAAAAGTTGCTGATTCCATTTCTCATTCAAATGACATTATGTTTTACGTTACACGGGTATTGAGAAATTAATTATTTAATCTTTGTGAACTGTTTGAAAGTTCTTTGCTGAGGTGGTTTATATAAGTGCAGCTGTCACTGCTAAACTGATACAAAACAATATTGTTAGTTCACCGTGTATCAGTGTGTGTGAAAAGTGAAGATGTCTTGAGGCTCATGACCTGCTCAGTTCCTGGATGCTGTCCATCACGGGGCTGCAGATTAGAGTGTACGTGTATGACTTGTACAGCAGCCCTGACAAATTAAAAAATTAACTCTAGATTGCCATTACAACAGTCACATACCAATATGGTTTAAAGTATACTTAATAAAATTAGTTGCTTGTCTGGTGCTTTTTATACTGATCATTTACTGTGATCAGTATAAAATTATTCATGAGTGCCTTCAACACATTTTGACTGCATGATCTTACTTCACATACATAACGAGCAGTAGCTCTGCTTTTAATTGCTTGAAATGCTAATCTCTGATAAATGTTTATGCTGCTTCAGAACTGTTTTGTATATACAGTCAATTTTTCATTACTGGGAGCCATGGAAGTATTTTATAACAGGAAACAGATGTAATAAATACAACTGGTTTGTGCAGAGCCACCTTCCACATACCCTATTAGTGCAGATACTGTAGCAGATTATGCAACAACTGGGACCTGGAAGCAATATAGCTACATCCATGTGGTAAAGGACCTTCCTCTTATAATACCCAGGTTTCCCCACAGGAAGTCTTCTGTCATATTTCACCCATAGTAGACTTGATTTGTAACCTTGGACAGTCAGGCCAGGCTTAAGGGTGGATGAACTCCGCTGGAGGATAAAATGTCTTGACTCCAGTTTATGCCCGCTAGAGAGCTTTAGAGCACTGTAATTGTCTTCTTTCTCTGCTTTTATGTCAACAATGTTCTTTTTATACAGGATTGTTGCTTTTTAAATGAACATTGGGAAGACTGGGTGAGCGCTTTAGATTGAGTACGTTATCTAGTATATCTCTGTTCTCCTTTTGAACTGTTAACTCTTGACATAAGTGTATCCCCACAATTGCTGGAGAAACAGGACACTGTCTCCAATGTCTCTTGTCAAGCAGGATTAAAAAACACAGGAAACAACTGAAGCTCTTTCCAGTTTCATTTTTGAATGTTCATATGTGGCACAAGTTCATGTATATCTTGTGTGCTATTGGGGTTTTTTATTGGTTTATTTTTTTTTCCCCCACCTTGTTCTTTGTCTTTGTTGTGTTCTGATATTTTTTTCTATTAGTGAAATGGCATTTGTTTTGAAATAAAAACAGTTCTGTGCCTTTATAGCAGTTGATTGATGTCCAGCTATAGGCTGCTTTCTTGTTCTTACCTTGGTGCTATCACTGATGCTTTGTTGGATTACAGACATTACAGGCAGCATTGCTGAGCTAAGAAAGTAGGTTATAATGTCTGTTACAAAAACTGCTTTTAGAGATTGCATGACTTTCAAGAAGGTTCCTGAGAATTTTGCAGAAACTACAGACTTCAGCTTCCTTTCAACCATAGTGTTCTTTGGGTCTAGTCTGCTGGTCGTTTTTTAAAAAACTTCTCAAATGCAAAATTACACTGAGAAAGGAGATTCTACTGTGTGCTCTGTGCCACAATATGGAATATGTTGTCATGTCACTGACCTTGAATTCTTTCCCAGGTATTTTGCTCTTATTTTTCATCTGTCTCTTCTTTTGATCTGATGTCATTTTTTTTTCAGCTAAGACTACATACATCATGATTCCAGTGTGAGGGAAATCCAGATTATTGGATCAGGCCAATGTCCTCTGAGCACAATCAAACGTTATGAAAAGATCTGTGTACTCCTCTTGCCTTTTATTTATCATATCATCATCCATTAGGGCTTGAGCCCTACTATTAGGCATTTCCTGCTTGACCTCCTGTGTTCAGCATACTGTCACTGTAGTTTGCATATATTACTTTTAAACTTTCTCCTTTGGGAATATACTGCACATGTGCTTTCTAGTGGGGGGGAAAAACGTAAGTCTCAGTGCTCTCTGGGAAAACCAGAAATTGAGAAATTGCAAACTTAACCATGTAACGTCAGTGTTTTGTGCTTAGTTGTTGTGGAAGGGAGGCTTTTTGAAGATGCCAAAGTTTGCAGTAGGGAAGATTGGGTTTTTGAATGCTTTATAGCTTAGAGTGATTGTAGTGGTTATTTTCACAGTACTTTTGTTCATGAATCTGTAAGAAATGCAGTAGACAGTTTACTTCTGTTACCTGAAGACAGAAAGAGTTACCAGGTGATTTGGCATAAGGTGTTGAAGAATTACTCTCAACAAAAAGCTTTGTAATCTACTCAGAGAGGCTCGATAAATTCTGATTGGAAGCTGAAGTTTAATAAATTCAAAGTAAGATTTTATTAGTAGACAAATTAACTGGTACAGCAACATACCTGAAACTTTGCTAGATTCCCAAACTTTGAAGTGTCTGGATACCTCTGAGGTTTGTTTTCACAGATCAGACTAGCTGGTGCAGGTGATTCCTTATGGATCTACGTACTGGCCTCTATGAAAGCAGTAGCAGTCCTCCACTATAAAGGAGGTTTTTCTAAAATTTGTCTCCATTTCAGTAGCAAGCTGCCAACTGGCCTGTAAACGTAATCACCAAGATTTTAAATTAAGTTTTATATACTCTTTTTCTCTTTTGCAATTTCACGTTATAGCTTGGTCTACAGTTGTTGATTCCCTGCTCTACAAAGATGAGTTTCACCATGCTCTTGGTAGGTGATATCAGTGCCATCACTGACCAGGGTAGGAATGAGTACTCAGCCTGTGGGTAAAAGGTAAGTCAGCTTTTATTCACTATGGCACAGCTCTCTAAGGTTATCTTTTTATTATTCTTTGGAGAACTGGTCTATAATAAAGTGTGGTTATACCAGCCTTAGTTCCTAACATGTTTAAAATTTGGTTAGGTCCTTGAATTAGAGGATTTGGATTTTTAAGCATTATAATGAGCTTTTCTGTGTTTGACCCTCCTCCCTTCCAAAAGGCAGGCTTTTGTGGGAACCATCCCGCTGCTTTTGCCTGGGACTGGTAGCCAAGTTTCATTTCTCTCCAGCTGCTCAGCTGCAGCTATGGTCAAGAGAAGCAAGGAAGCATGAGAGGCAGAATACTGAGTACTGACTACGGGGTGAAAATCCAACTCTTGCCATACGTCCCCAAGCACTACTTCTAATTCCAGCCATTCATCTCCCTGCACAGCTGGAAAGGAAGCTGTTCAGTGCTTGTCACTGCCTGGCTCACTCACAGCTGCTGAGCAAATCTCAGGGAGATTTTTAACTGAGAGGCAGCACCTTTGTCTCCAGTCCTGCTTCTGCAGGATGAGCAAAATGGGGAGGTGATGATTCCTGTCCCTGGTGCCACTGTGGTGTCTATGGCACGTGCAGCCCAGCCAGCTTCTCCCTGGCGCTGTTCACCTGGCCCCTGGCTCCTGTGCCTGTCCAGCAAAACTGAGGTAAAATTCGGGTCATTTTCGGCTAACTTAAATTGCCTGCTCTATCTCGCACTCAAGGACTTACCTAAGTTTTAAAAGTGTGATTAGGGAATAAAAAAGTATAAGCACCCTTTATATAAAAGCCAACTTACATTTTCCACACCAGTTGAGTTGTTTCTCCGGTCAGACTCATTCAACTTGGTTTCCCTGTCTGTATGCACTCTGGGACATGTTCCTGGGAGTCCATGACCTCCAGTTATGTGCTTTTGTGAACTAACTTGCAAAAGGAAAAAGATAAATTTCTTACTAGTATGAGTATATGCTAGGTCAGAGATGTATATTAGTAAGAGATTTTACTAAAAAACTAGTAATGGTCTAAATCTTGTATTTGATGGAGCAAAATGATCCTTGGTAGCTACATTATTTGCACAGACAATGGAAATCTTAAGCCTTTTAATTAAAGTAGAGTGTGTTTGTTGCGTGGGGCGGCTGTTGTTAACTGATCCGATCCAGTTGGGTCGTATCAGAAGTTGGAATGGTCATGTTTCATACATGGATTCCTGAACACCTTAGGGTGAGTGTAATACCCCTCCTCTGTAAAAGGAGAACAAGTGCAAGGAATTTGTTCAGGATGTCTGAGATTCAGGAGTTAAATTTAAATCTCCAGTCTTTCAGTCTGCAGTCTCAATAAATGTGATATTTCACATAGGTGCTTCGGCCTTCTTGACCATCATCAGAACAACTAAACTATCCCATATTTCACATGCTGTGCTCTAAATGCAAAAGTAAAAGCCATCCCAGAGATTCTTTTACTTTTTTCACTACTGGGTGAACATGGTGAATCAGGAACAAGCAGACACACACCACCTTTTCTACTGCTTTGGGTTTCTAACTGTGATGTGTCTAGGAGCTGGCATTGTAAATGGTGCTGCCTGCATACAGCCGTATCAAAATCTGTGCTTCCCAGTTAACTTGTAGCACTTGAGGTCACCAAAACTACTCCATTCTGATTTTTTTTCCTTCAAAGAGAGGACAGCTATTTTCAATTACATAACAGACTGTTGTGTTTTGGTTTTTTAAATTAAACACATAATACCCATAAATAGGTCATTCTTCTGGGCTTTTGGCAGCAGCAAAATTTGGGCTGGGAGTTTTTCAGCTTAAACCTTGGCAATGATACAGCTAAGTGTGACACCATGATCTGAATGCTTTCACAAGTATTAATGTGTATCTTACCATCACTCCCTTTTCAGCATTTCTTGAAGATATTTTATGGCTTGAAATATATTAAACTTAGCGCTGCTAAATGACTTGGCCATAGTTACCCAGAAAGTCTGGGGCAGAGTTTTCAATTGTTTGGAGCCTAAAAGTCTTGAATTTCTACTTTCCAATATTCTGTCAGTATGACAGCCTTCAATTTTTTGTTTCTGTTGCACTCATTTCAATACAAATTATTTCCATGGATTTAGGTACACAAGAAATCTGTGTGATTATATATGAGGGACATGTTGTATTTGCTGCCTAAAGCTCTGGCAGTATTTATCTGATGTTTACTTGCTGAGACTGTGTTGAAACTGTTGAATAGGACTGTGATTTTTCTGACTCTAGCCGATCTCCTTGCAGGCATTTCTTCAGTGATGACACTTGTATTTCATCTAGCCTTTTCTTCTGATAGTATATGTGTGCTGCATGGATAAGTGCTAGAGAGTTGGATTATTTTTTTTTCCCTGAGAGTTACTTGGCATAAATCAGTTTTCATTAAAAAATTGTCTGCTACTTATACTGAGGTGGGTTTTGTTTTGATTCATCACCTTGAGAAATCATGACATCAGATTTGGTTGCCTAGACCCATTAGGAAACAGAACTGGACATCCTGCCCTAACAGCCAGCTTGACCAGCATTAATTGTGTGTTTCTGTCTCTTACACTCTGTCAGTTGAACTATAACTGAACCTCTCCATTGTTTTGATCAGGACTGGTGTCAGACTAATTGACCTTAAGTGGCCCTGGCTGCTGCCTTTTCCAAACTGACACATTGTGATGATTTCAGTCTTTGTAGTTTCCTTGTTGTCCTGCATCCAGTCATCTTGGTCTCCTCAGCTCTTCCAAGAACCGTATTTTCTAGCTTTGCTGATGTACATGCCCATCCCTAGTTGAACATGCTACAGCCTCACTGAACAACAGATCAAAAAAAGCTTCATCCTCATGCAGGTAGAGCACTGTGCATGTTTCCAGGGAATAGAGCTGCCCACCTTCTCGGCATCACAGCTGACTACTCAGCCATGTCCAGCTAATCGAGGTCTTGTAACGTTGCCACTGGTTGTGACTGCTCAGTGCAACATAAAGACACTTATGGTGTCATCACCCCCACAGTCCTTAAAGGACTGCTGGGACTGTCTTCACAGCAGGGCTCAGACATTCAGTGGGGGATGTTGCACTGGGGGAGCGTGAAGACAGCAGTTTTATTTTGTTTTTCTAGGAGCAGGCTGGGAAAAGCGTCCTATGTTGAGTCGGCAGTATGCCAGTTTGTCTTCATGCCACTGTGGGATTCCTTCTTATATTTTAAAAGCTTTTAATAATGACTGTAATTCAGAGGTGTTTTTAAATCCTTTTCCCATTGCCTGTTGTCATGTTCATCGTCCTTTTATTTTGAGATGTTCTTTGATCAACCAAGCCTCTGCACAAGAATTGTGTGAGTGTTATATCTTTCCCTCCACATTCAAGTGAATTTCCTCTAGTTCTGCTTCTTTGAAGGTATTCCATGGATTTGTTTTCCAGCATCTGTGTGCAGACTACAAAGGTCTGCTTTTGTTGTTGCCTGTGAGGTAGTCTGCACATATTTGAGACTTATTTTTTAAAACCACAAACAAAAGACTGC
>VZRQ01005208.1:668114-694463 GCA_013397975.1 Machaerirhynchus nigripectus | reverse complement strand
TTTTTTTTTTTTTTTTAGGCAGAGTATTATAATTGGCCTAGTTTGAGGAGATCTTGCCTTCCTGTACAGCTCAAAAATGACTGGAAGGTTGTGGGGCTACAGAATAGTGGCAGATGGTGGCATACAGCTAATAAGCAGGGGCTTGTGCTCAGCTGTCAGTCAGAAGGCCCCAAAGCTTTTGAACAGAGGATTTCCATCCTGCCTCCTGCCAGGAGTTCAAGCCCTCAAAGTGAAAATCCTGTGAGATAGCATCTTCAAAGTAGTAGAATTAGAGGTAATTTCTCCAAAGCACTGTATTTAAAATAAAAATAAGAATAAATCACACCACCTAAAAGGGCATGCCTTCTTCAGATAGCTAACTCAGAAGGGCATTACACTTGTGAAATTTGACATTAGCTACTGCTCTCTGAGAAACACATCCAGAATCTTAATTTGAGAGGGGGAGGGGGAAGGGGAGAGGAGTGATTGGGAAAATGAACTGCTGGCAAGGCTGCAGTGGTGTGTGCTGTGCTCGTGGTGACTAATGAATCTTTGCCCTCTCAGTGGCAGCAAACACGCACGGCTGCCTGGCCTCGCGAGCCTCGCAGTTGCTGCTGGAAGAATCGGTAGGAAGTGGAAGTGAAGTGCAATTCTTTGCTGTTGCAAGTAATGAACTGGAAGGGGTTTATTGACATTATGTAGTTTTTTACCACTTGCTATTTAGGAAGATGTATCTGCAAGGCATTCGCTTCTGTGCAAATTTTTTCCGTTAGTTTGAAAGATAAAAATTTTTATAAATGTTCAAAATATGGACAGTAGTCCCTCTAAAACACCTGGGCTGCTCTGTCGATACACTTTGGAGAAACCCAGCCCAGGCTTGAGGTAAGAGCTGTTGTCCAAGCAATGCCTGGTCTTGCTTTATCCTTTGCTTGCATATTTGGCATGCTCAGCAGCACAGAAGTGACTGTGTGCACAGTCCTGAATCCTGCAGTAGCTGACTGGAGATGCTGAGGATCACCACTTGGCCAATCATGGTTCTGCCAGCTCTTCCATTCTCCTAGGAGAGGAAAATAAATTTGTCCTGGGTTTCTTTTCAGAGCCAAGCAAGAAAAGAAGTTAAGGGTAGGTACATACCCACCCATAAGAGAGTTTGGAGAAGGGTAGCAGAATTGATGCTGTTTTCTTTTTGTGTGCCTTATATGTCCTCCAGGCTTCCTGCTTGGGCTTGTTGAGAGTGGAGAACAAAGGAGTTAAATGTAGTGAAACCATTTGCATGTTCTTCATAGTTAAAGCTGCACAAAGAGATCAGTTTGACCAAGGTCCTTTGTATATTTAAAATAGAAATGTAACATCTGATACCCTGACACAGCCTATCCACAGTGACACTGCTGATACAAACATACACAGATGGTGAGACACTGTTGATTGGCAGAAAAAAATAAATCTGTCTTGCATGTGGTTTTTATAAAGCCTAAGGAAAAGGCTGTTTCAATAAAATATTTTCGTGATGGACATGGTAGAATTGAGAGAACAAACATTTGAGATTTTAGTTCTGTTTTGCATTTGCTTGTTGTAAACACCTTGGTTTACATTTGCAAACTCGGAGACGCTGAAGAGTTGTGTTTGTGCAATGGCTTTGTGAGGGACCTGGTCCAGTCTGGGGTGATGGCTCATTATGGCATATGAGTAACTAAGCTCACCTGTGCAGGCTGAGTGAAGTGGAGAAAGTGTGCACATGGTGCAATGTTATCTGCAAAGGATTAAAAGGTAATGAGAAAAGTATTTTTAAAAATGTTAATGCAATTTATTTGGTTTTAAGGATAGCGTATTTCAGCGTATTCTGCCGCCTGTGTTAAGTCTCTCACCTATTAGTTGCTGTGTGCCTCAGAGGGTAACCCTTGCAGCTGCAGTGCTGTCATTGTAAATGGAGGGGGGAAAGCACGTGACTTTGTTTCTGGTTTGTCTGTTCCTAGTACTTGTGTGCAGTCACGAAGGAAGCAGCCGGAGATGCGGCGGACAGGGGGACCTCCTTTCTGGTTCTCTTGGAGTCTTGGCACACTGGGCATTTGTTGCTGGAGCTGAAAAAACAAATGGGTATGAATATTAATTAATAACTTAATTTTGGATTATCTGTGTTCACCTGTGGCAACTGTCGTAGACCTGCTCTGTAAATTTCCAAATGAAATTGGAGGTTTTGGTAAGAAGGTATCCATGTACTTTTTAAAAGTGTAAAGGTGTTCTAGAGCAGTTTACATAACAGTACAATTTTTAGTAAGACAAACCCTTCAGTAATCTAACATCTCCCAAGTCTGGGGCAGAAGAAGAGCCTCTGGATCTGTTTGCAAGGACATTTATGTATGAGGTATGTGTTTTCAAAACAATTGAATGTGGACAGAAAGTGTGAAGGATAAATAAGTGGTAGTCAGTGGCAGTAGCATCTCTGTAATTCAAAAGACATGTTGTTTGGCCTTGTTATTTCTATTTTGGTGAATCCTCCTGCACTGTGCCTGAGTAATTCAGTGGGGTAGGTATGTTGAAACTTGCAAATAAAATACAATTTCAAAGAGAGTAATTCTTTTAAGGCCAAATGGCAGTCCACTTTGGTTGTACATAAAGCAGCCATGCAGGTGGCTGTTGGCTTTTTAGTTAAATTATGTCAGTTCCTGCCACACTAGCTGGTCCAGATAGTCATGTAGTCTTTCTGTGAAAGCAGCAGGTTTAAATAAAGTTGAACATAAGCAGTGAGGGAGTTACAGTCCCTCTTCTCAGTAAGTAATGAGTTATGGAAGCTTGAGGAGTTGATGTCTTCTGTAGTCTTTGGGATGCTGCATGCGGGTGCACGGTATCAGATGTCCATGGGAGTTACCCAGCCTGTGCTTGTGTTACCACAGGGGCACTGCATGAGGTGCCCCAGGGGGAATGAGGGACCAGTTGAACCAGACTTCAGAATTCTGAAATCTAACATAAACAATCTTGGTTTCCTTTGTCATTCTGGGTATCTGAAGTTGCAGCTGCTGCTAAAGGAGGAATTCTGTTTTAAGCCATTTAAAAGAGTGTCTTCATTTCTGTGTGGGGTACAGCACAGCAGTATTGAATTGTTGGAGGGATTAGCAAACACAGCACGTGTTCTCCAGGCTCTCCTGACTTGAGCTCCTGTGGCTTTTCTAAACAGCTTGCTCGGAAATTCCTTTATTTTATAGATGAAGGAAAAGTATAATTGGCATCAGCAATGCATTGTGTCTCCTGCAGTGGTGTTAAGGTGACCCTTCACAGGCACCTGCTGTACCAATCCTGCCTACTTCGTGTGTTACAGGGAAGGAGGAGCTTTTTGGGTTCAGTGAGTCAGGGCATCTGCTTGGAGACTGCACTGCAGGCAGTCCAGCCAGTCCTTCCAGTGTGTGCCTGGCTCTGGCATTTTGCAGTGGGTCTGTACAGAGGGATTTTCAAACACTGAGATTGCACTGGCTTTCAGGGGTGCTACTGGTACAGTAAGTAGGATTCTTCACTTAAGTAGAGAGGATGCTGATGTCTTTGGAATATGGTGCTTTGGCTGCCTTGAGCCCAGGAGCCTGTGCACAGCTCTTGTTTCAGAGCAGTATTTGGGCGTCCAAGATTAAGTCTCAAGGTGGCTTAAATACTCCTGCACCTTGATGAGTACATGGAAATTCTGCTTAGATAACACCTAATTGTAAAGTCATGTCCTGCTTTGCCTGTGTTTTACGTTGGGATCCTTCCCGAAACTCTCACTTGGCAGAGGAGTCAGGAGGTCCTTAGTGTCATGCAGGCAGCAGTGCTCAGCTGAGGCTGAGCTTTGTGAGGTTTTTGATCAGCCAGAACCTGGAGCACAGCTCTGGCTGCTGAACTGTTCTGCAGTTGTTTTCTGGTCTAAGGCAGCAGAAGTGACTCCCAAGGCCCAGCCTGTGAAAAGGTGCTCTGGAGGTGGCAGGTGGAGGTGGCTCTGGACTGTGCTGGCTTCTCCAGGGGAGGTTCAGCATTAGAGGTCTGGGTCTGGGTCCACTCTCTTGGGCAGTTCATAAGTGTGTAGGAGGCATTTCTACAGTGTGCCCTAATTTGTGTTGTGGTCTTCACCTGCCAGTGTACCCCTTTTAAGCTGATCTAATGAAGGCTCTGGAGCAGTCATTATGACCATGTTGAAAATCATCTCTTGTCCGCATCCCCATGACCTCCCCCCACCCCTGCAAGGCAAAACTAAATGGAGTTACTGAGCAAATGGAGAGGAAAGGGGGTGGAAAGGCTGTCAGCTGAGACTTCGGTCTTCCTCTGAAGGGAAGCATGAAGCTTCACATCAGGAAACCTAGACCTGATGGAACACCTTACCTACTTTTTAAGCCTGTTGTCCTTTTGCATGCTTTGGCCCTGGTGCTGTTTCTCACTCAGTCACATGCTGTGCCATGGGTAGGAAAGTATTTGTTAAAAAAAATTCAGACAAAGATGCTATGCAGTGCAAGAGTCTGAGATATTTGCTTAAGAGGCCTTCCTGGCAATGCTGACCAACATTTACAAGTACAAAGATGATGTCCACCACCTTATAAATTGCACAGAAGTGTTTGGATTCTCTTTATAATGTTTTTTGGTTTTTTCCTTTCAGTCAAAATCCCTTTCTAGTGGCTGCATTTGGAGCTTGCTCTCTCACGAGGCAGTCTAACCACCAAGCCTTTCAAAAATTCGGACGTTCAATGACAGCCTCTGACATGGTTTCAGAAGTTGGAACAGCTTTTAACAAACTTTTTGAAACCTGAAGCCAAAGCAGCAGAGAAGAAGAAAAGGAAGAACAATGACTGCAAGAGTAATTACATGTACCGTAGAATTTACATAATGCACCCTTTCAAGTGCTGTAGCAGCATTGGTATGTTAGGTAGATATTTTTTATTTTTAAGAATAGAAAACTATGATTAATGTAGATATTTTTTAAGGGTTTGGAATACAAAAATGTTTCGGCTGAAATAAGCTGTAGTTGCAGATCTGTTATAATATAATAAAACTAAACTGAAAGTATTCCTGTTCTTTTTGATAGTTATTGAGCAATAACTAAAGTGTGAACAGCAAAAAAAAATGCACTTGATATTTAAATTCTTCCACCAGCTCAACTGAATTTCTTGGAATGCACCAAGGTTGTCACTTGTCATTCTTAGACCCTCTGTCTAGAATTAGCTATTGCACTTCATTTTTTGCCATGCTAGTATAGTAAGAAGCAAAAAGTAAGCCTCTTTGGAAAGGGAATGCATGAGAGTTGCTGTAGATTTTGAATGTACTTAGTTGCCTTTTCCCATTCCCGGTCCCAGAGGCAGCATTCACTTGGACAAGGCACCCCTTCCTGTAATGTCTCGTGTTATTTTTTTAAAGGTTCTCCCTTGGCAGAATGAAGATATACTATAGGTATCTTAGCAGTAAAATTCATTAAACAATAATTAGGCTTACCTGTAAAAGAAATAAATTTCTGTTTCTTTTTTTGGTCTTGACTCATCTGGAACTGGATATGATGAACTTGTGAAAATTATCATTTGGAGAGGTACTAGGCGGGGCAAGAAACTCAGTGATACCCAGCAGAACTGGTTCAGCTCTCAGTGATCATGGAAGAGTGAAGTGCATTGAAAACTCCAGTTGCCTGCTGGGTTAGAGCTCAGAGCAGACCAGCACACTGTGGGTGGAAAGCAATGAGCCAGTGGGAGTACAAGTTGAAGGAACAAAAAGCAGCCCACGGCACGTACCTGTACCTTCAGTAGCAGCGTGCAGGCAGCGTACGCTGCAAGTCAAAGGCAGGAACAGAAAAAGGGTGGTCGGTGTTTGAGCTTCAGGTACAGTACTTAGTACTGCAAAAAGCAGGAGATTTTAGACCAAAAGCATCGAGGCTTTTGCTTGATCTTTGCAGGACAGACAGACACTATCAGGGCCACACTGATGTGCTGCACTGGCAGAGCAGGCAAGTGTTAGGTGTAAAGCAGAACTTTTGTGGGATTGTGCACACGACTGTTCCTTAAATTTTTGGAGATCTAGTCAAAGCATGTAGGGATTGAACCAGAGTGGAGAGGGAGGCAAGTTCACACAAAGTAAATTTAAGTGGGTACTGCCCTTGAACCTCCAATCCAGCTCCAGGTGTGTCTGCTCATTAAAGTGCCAGAACAAGCACGTAACGCATGCGGTTACTGCAGCAGATGTTACCTGCTCAGCACAGCCCCTCTTGCAGTGCTCTCAGCTGGAATGTGGTGTCTCACAGACCAGTCAGACTGTGTTCTCAGTCCCTGCAATAGCTGCCTGCAGAAAGCACCCAGAATCACAAAGGCTACTCCCAAGTATTTCCCTTCAGCCCCTAGAGTTGGTATTTCTGGATGCACTGTGACTACTACCTCACCCTGATGCATTTTTGTTTTTCTTTTTAAACCAATTACCTATTTTTAAAATAGGTTATTAAGTGTTTGCTTGTGTTGCTCTATGAGGGTTCACAGACTACTCTTAAGAGATGAGGTTTTAGTGTTTAATTTAAGCAGTTTTGTAAACTGTGTACAACTTTGGGGAAACTTAAGCTATTATTTCCCCCATTAAATGTATTTGAGAAACCTGACTACTTTTAAATGAAATCAGAAAATTAAAACTGATTTTAAAACAGCTACTGCCTTTCCTTTAAAATAAGCGATTTTTTCTTGTAATTAGAACATCAGTGGTATTATAATCTAAATGACATATGTAGGCGAAGTCAATCAATTAAGAGAGCTCAGTACAGATTTCAACCTGCGGTGTTGGTTCTAAAGCTACACAGAAGTTGTAACTCTGTTATTCACTAATGTATACAAATTGTTACAATTTTTAAGCATTCTGGAAATGTAGCAGTTTCTTTTGGTAGGAAATAAAAATAATAGCGAATTGACTGGACTTTGTTTGGTGTGCGCCGATCCCATTTCACGCAGCAGCTGAGCTGCCAGCTCCCCATTCACTCTGCTTTGCTAGAACAACACTGCCACGAGCACATGGACAATGCCAGCTGTGTCAGATAAGCACCTGCCCCAGTGCTGATGAAGAGACACCCCACTCTTCTCTGGAAGTACAGATAATGGAGAAAGGGAGCTGAAAAATAGCCGCACATTTTATTCTGAACAGTGTGAAAGAAAGCCTTTATCCTTTTGAACACATACTTTGAAAACACACAAGTGCCTTGTAGATGAACCCATGTTCTTATGGGTTTTATGTTCTTACTGGTTTTTATGTTTCCATAAATTGATTTAAAGGAAGCGCAGGTACCAGGTAAGTACCAGCCCCATATCACCACAGGCCCTGGAACACAGGCCACCTCAGGTGTAAGAGAGGCTTTTGCACCTCTGCCCACCAGCCACAGCAGCCACGGTCAGCAAAAAGGTAACTGAACAGGTGAAAACTAAACATACTAATTTTATCTTCCTATTTCTGGAGAGATCTGAGCATGCTGCACTCCCAGTGCTAGAGTCCTCTCCATGTATTCTGTGCAGAAGCAAACAGAAGATACCAAACCGTACAGGTAACTGGATACCATCATGTTACAGGTAAAGGGTTCACAGGACCAAAGCAGCACCACTGCAATAAGGAAATACTTCAAGGTTAGCAAGTATCCCCCACTCCTACGTCTGAGAGGAACAGAATTCTTAAACCAACAGCTATAAAAGTAAGTGTTTTCACCTTAAAGACAGGCCTAAGTTCTTGCCTCTGCCTTCACTATGTTTAAATTCTGTGTCAGGTCAGCAACACGGGGCAAGGGCAGATCACGGAGCGCTTGGGCCTGGGGCAGTTCCTGCAGTAGAACAGAGCCATGTCTGTATAAGAGCAGCTGCTCCTGTGCTGCCTTGTATTCTGGATGCTTCCACCACCTGTGCTGCAAGGCCTGTATTCATTTACCAAGCAGTAGTGCCAACAGTTTTGCTCAAATTACACGCTATCATTTTTAGCCATTCTGTTCAACAGATTTTATTTTGAAAGAATTAGTATTTACAACAGTTGCCAAAGTAGCTGAAATAAAAAAAAAGTACAAGGATGAAGGATCAGCTTTTTTCCTCAGTCTGCTGCTCTGTCTGCCCTCCTTCCACAATTTCCCAGGTTGAAACAGCAGCTCTGTCCTGTAAGAAAAAGTAAGCAGGTCAGTCCCACCAGTCTGGATCACAGGTTTTAACCAAGATTCACTCAGCAATGCTATTCATCCAGCTGGGCAAAAGAGGCAGCAGTACACTGAATACACTGAATAAGCAGTACACTACAGGAATGCCACTGCTACTAAGGATGCTCAGAGCTGTAAAACAAAACTAGACAATTTTTCGCAGCTCAGAGGGAAGAAATGCACAGTAGAAATGTCACCTCTTCAGCCTGGGGTGCTGCAGAAGGGTGTAGCCTCTCATGTGAGTAGCTTCTGCTCAATTCATGCAGTCATATTTTCAAGTCTCAAAGGCTCATGTCCCTGAAAAAACATGCTCAATACATAAGAATATATCGCTGAACAGGTTTGATCCTCTGAACTCGGGACAGAAGCCTGTTGATTTTAGTATCTGTAATGTGATACTGTCATACTTTGGAAAGGCAATATTACAGCTAAACTGAACATTCTATTTAAAACCAGCTGTTTGCAGTGCTTGAAAATAAAAGTTAATCTGAATATTAACATGATAACGTTCCATGAGTGATGACGCATGACAGTGGTTGGAAATGCTGGAATTTTTTTTAACATTAAAATGAAAACTTTCTGATGCCTAAATACCCAATTACTACATTTCACTTAGTAGCATAGTTTCCAAGCATGCTACAATGCCAAGAAAAGACACAGGGATTTTTTTAATCAGTCTCTTGCAAGTTATGTAACTTCAGCCAACATCCTTTGCATTGAGCAACCTGACAAGAAACCAGAGTAGGGAACTCACAAGCTAGAACCTGAAAGCGAAACTACCCTTTCTACAAAGCTGATTGTTAAGGAAATTAGGCTTCAACTTGAGCCACCCCCTCCCTGTCCTGCCTCAAACCAGGGGGGTTCCTAGTCTGCACTGGGTGGATCTGAGGCTTGTCTGCTTCATCTGTTCTGCTGCTTTTCCTTCCACATGTGGACTTGAGAAGTTGCTGGCTTGCTTGAGCCTTGCGTGACAGAGGGCAGAGTGCTGGCAGACGCATTAATGCATGCACAGTGTGAGGCTCAAAAGGTTTGTGGGAATGAGAGGCTGGGTAGAAATGAGAAATTCAAGTAATTTCCTCAAGCACTTATTAGGCAAGCAGGACCCCTGTTAGGTGCTGTTTTACCGGGGGCATTTTTGGCATCAGCTGACCCAGCCAGGCAGACTCATGATGAGCAAGAGGGTGGGGAGAGCCCTGCTTTGTGCAGACCACGTCTTGTTGCACATAGGCTTTGGTGAGCCTGTGTGAGGAACTGCAGAGCTGCATCACTCAGTTTACAGGACTCTGGGATCTGCAAAAGCAAGGTGTGAGCAAACTTCACAGCACACCTTCGGATACTTTCACAGTATCAGCAAAAAAGCAGTAGTTCAGTTTTGGATGCTTGCTGTGTGTGCTCATAAGTGCATGTGTGCTCCTAAGTGCATGTGTGCTTTGTCTTCTGGAGCAATCTATTCTGGGACAGATTATGCTGAGATTCAGGTTATTAAAATTTTTTTAAATAAATGGAATGGTTTGAATCCTGCCTCAGACTAATTTGTGGGGTTTTCAAATGTAAATCCCTTTAAAAACAAACCAAAACAAATCTCTGAAAGGATGGAGGTGGGGCTGCAGCATTATTCCAAGAGATGAAAAGGCAGGCTGCTTCTCCAAGACTTTGTCTCAGCGCAGTTGTTTGGATTTGCAAACTTGCTTGACAGATGAGTTTAGTAGGGATTTACAAACAAATTGAAGGAAGCAGATGTTCCAGCTTCCCTTTCCTTTCACAGCTGCAGCTCAGCACCACCACCACGCTCTGGCCCTCGCCCCGGTTTGTGTCGGCGCGCCTGCTGTCATCCCAGAGAGGAGAGAGCCGACCACGCTCTGCTTTAACGGGAGCGCTCACCAGTGACAGCCCTCACGCTCGGCAGCCGCAGCGGATGCGTGCTGTCACTCCCTGATGTCACTGTGCTTTCCACCCTCCCACTGGTAAAACCATGGAACCAGACTTCCCAGGTTCAGTTCCCAAGCAAAGGAAAAATGAGCAGCATAAACTGGATGGAGGGAGAGAATGTGGAGGACTATTCTGCACCCAAGGAGCTAGGCTGACCTCACCTCACAGAGGCGAGAAGGGCAGTGACCAAGAGGAACTGGAAGAAGCAGCACTTTAAAGAGGTAATGCAGCTCCTTGTAACCAGGAGGAGGCAGTAATGCCATAGAAGGTCTTCTCTCAAGCCAGAGATGCCATTGAGATAATGGAAGAGAACACTGGCATTAGGTGTAGGCTAAAAGTAGAAAGCAGGATGGAGGAGCAGTACAGCAATCAGCAAAGTCCCTGTGGTTCAGGAACAGTTGAGAATGAAGCTGCTGAAGATGGAAGAGGCTTTTCTGTGAAGACTTATTTTAGGTGGGGAGGGTAGAAGGAAGGCATTATTTTCACAAGTCATCTCCGTTTTACTTTCCAGTTCCTTTGCAATCTTTTTTAAGACTGCACACATTACTCACACCCTTCCTTCTGGATTGAACTTGGGCAACTTAAGAATTTCTGAATAGTATGGGATTTTCAGTGGCTTGCATGGAGACACCAGGCTGAAGGGGAGCAGAAGAGAAGGCAGCAGTACAGCCAGACAAGGGCTTGACT
This sequence comes from Machaerirhynchus nigripectus, assembly GCA_013397975.1. Lineage (NCBI taxonomy): Eukaryota > Metazoa > Chordata > Aves > Passeriformes > Dicruridae > Machaerirhynchus > Machaerirhynchus nigripectus. Next base: position 683,731 of record VZRQ01005208.1, on the reverse strand, counting down.
TCCACCTCCTCCTACTGCAGTTGCACAGGGAGCAGGGAACAACGCCACAAGCTGCTGAAGGGGAATGAAGGACCAAAAAAAGTGTTGTCTTAAAAAGTGACTGAGACTCTCACAAGTAGGGTTACTGTCTTTTACCTTTATGTGGATTCCAAAGGCAGCAAGGTCTCCACGCAGACTGTCACAAGCCTCCAAGAGGGGTTTTCTCTCCTGCATTAGCTGCTTCCTCTTTTCCTTCTGCTCCTGTTTGGGTTCCTGGGCTCCCGCCGCACCCTCCACTGGCACAGCGTCTGCTGCTTCCGGCAGAGCCAGCGCGTAGTGACGGACCTTTGTGCGGAACCTCACCAGCTCCTCAATGACGTTGGAGAGCACTGCAGACTTGTCTCCTCCCACAGCCACCTAGAGATCAAACAGGGTGCTTTACAAACATCTGAGAATTATATTAAAAACATCAACCCCATCTCCGTGGCAATGTGAGGCCTTATCACCTCTCTTGGTTGTGCATCTTCCATATATTGGTAGCATTGAAATGTCACCATTTCCCTAATGCTGGACAAAAAGTTACAGTGGAGTCACACTTGGAAGTAGTTCAGCATATTCCTGCAGAAGATAGCATTTACCGTGGAGCAGAGTGCTCTCACATGAACACAACACACTGCATAACCCAAGTGGGGAACTCACTGCCACAGGAAACCTCCGAGGTGCCAGAAGCATGCGTAACTTAAAAAGGGATCAGACAAGTTAATGTAAGAAAGGCCTGGCAACAGGAATCCAACACAGCAAGGGAAGCCTAGCCACCAGTTCAAACAGCTCCTTGGCCGTTAAAGTCCAAAGACAGAGAATACATCAGCCCCTTACTCTGTCTTTGAGCTCCAGACCTCCTTCAGGAAACACAAACCAGGAAAAGTAAGTATTTTGGCTTTAAGTCTCTAGTCTATCCTAGCCTTTCTCCTTTCATCTACAGAAAACCTTCCCAAATCCACAGAACTTTCATCTGATCCACCTTATCCAAAGTTTCAGCCACTCAAAAAATCCTGATGGAGCAGCAGCTACTGCACACAGGGTGTGGGTGTTTCCTGGCTGTAGCTGAGCCCTTTCCTCCCCTCAGCCACCTCCAAGCTTCCTTGGCCTCCTCTGGCTTGGCAGGAGTCTTGCTAGTCAATGCCTCAGGAAGGGAACAGACTCACTCGTCCTCCAGAGCCCTGCTCCAACAGCTGCCAGGACGGGAGCTTGGGGGTCAGCTGAAGAGGAAGGCCACTCCTCAGCACTGGCACAGCCAGGCTCCTGGTCTCACTCTTGGCAGAGAGACCATCCCTGTTTCTCATTAGAGGCAAACTCCCAAGGGGGAGGAAAAGGACAAACCCCCAACAAACAAGAGAACAGCACTGTGGTGTTTTATCACTGACACAAGAGCGGGAGCACAAAGCGCACCAAGGACGGGAGCAAAGCTCCTGGCAGCAGCATCATCTGGGAGAGGAAGAGCAGCTGAGTAATTAAAGCCAGAGGGGACTGGGTTTAGTCAGCGAACAGCAGGATGGGAACGAAAGGGAGCAGAGTTTCAGAGGTCACTGACAAACAAAGAGGGGCAGGAGGAGGAGGTGATGGGGAAGCTATTGAAGGTAAGAGTGTGAAATGCAGCAAATTCCCCAAGCTTTCAAAACATGCAAACATACTAAAGTTTATGAAATTGAAGAAGATAATAAATCTAAGTGCCAGAAATGCTCCATAGTAACCTGTGGCAGAATAAATACTTAAATACAGAAGGGAAAGACATGTTGATGGGAGCAAGAAACATGCCTCTACAAACACCATTGCAAGGGTTCAAACCAGGCACCTATTGGAGTGAGAGCCTTCAAAAGGAGGAGCAGCTTTAGGAGATGAACCAATCTGATTTCCACATAAAACACTGTGTAGCCTCTCAGGGCTGATCTCAAATTTCTGGCCCTTGCTTACTCCACAGATTGGCCCCAGCTGCACCTGCAATACACTCAACACTCTGCACTCTTTGGCAGAGCAAAAGCTTCCCAGCTTTAAAACAGGCACGATGGTTTTCACTTACCACCTTTTCAGATGGTTTCATCTGACCTCCCTGTGGATAAGATCTTCTCTTGCCAATGCAGAGAAAGAGACAGGCGGTGTTATTGTATATAGCCACCAGACTGAGATGAGCTATCCCCACCAATGACTTCAGAAGCATAGGCAGCTACATGAGACTGTGACACTGATTAGCTGAGATGAATCCCAGCCTAGGAGCAAGACAGAGCCACAGGCCACATGCAAACATCCAAATGAGGGGGCCCAAACTCCGCTCCCTGTATCCTCTGCACTGTTAGCACAGCAGTGTCCAGGCCAGGCAGCCCTCTCCCACACAGCACACATGCCAGGACCCACTGTGGTCAGGGACTGCTCCTGGCAAGCTGCATGCCTGGGGCTAGCTGGCTAAGGGGCAAGAAAGGCTGGATGCTGAGCTGTTGTGGCTGGTCTTGGGGTCAGGGAACAATCCCTACACCATTTTATTTACTAAATTGTGGTAACCCATGGACCTTTCTGACGAAGATTTTGACAGATTTGTTTACTGGAAGCTGAAAGAGCAGAGGAACAGAGAATTCTGAGTCTGATCTGCTGCTCCTTTTTCCCCTGCTTATCTCAAACCAGCATCCTCTGCTGATTCTCCTGCCACAGAGGAAGGGACTAGCACAGCCTACAACAAAGAAAAGCATTCAGATACTTGTTTCAGCAAAAATATAGGTACAGCAGACACCTGCATACAGACAGCCCAGAATCTGGAGGAATGACTTTGCCATCCAACTAACAAAAGAATTTAAGTGTTTAATATGCCACTAAAAAATAACATGCAAGCCACAGGCTACTGAGGAGTAATACACAGCCAAATCACATCCAGCCACTGTTTAGAAAGAATTTTTGTGAGAAAACCCGTGAAGGTAAACTAAATAAATGCATTTACCACCATACTGCCTGATTTTCAAAGGACAAAATCTGTTATTTACATTCTTATTCTCTTCTCCCCCTCCCCAAAATACATTTTTGCAGAACAGTTTCTCTACACAAAGTTTTCCACTACTTTGCATTCAGCTCCATATTTGAGCAGGAGAGGAGCAAAGAACAGCCTGCTGTTCTCCAACACCTTTGCTTTGAGCTTTTCTCTCCTTTTTTTTCCTCTCCCCATTCCTATCTTTCCAAGAACTAGTTATGTAAGGACCCCATCCCCAATTCACTGTCCTCCTGTCCCCATACCTCAAAGCAGAGCAGCCCCTTTTCCCTGGCTTTCTGCAGAGGAGTGGGACCCCTCACAACTGCAAATATTTGCAGCGCTATCAAAGCCAGTCTGGATGCAACCTTCAGGAAGTAGAGGAAAAGCTGGGGGAAAGCCAGACACATAACAGGGCAATTTAAAGGCCTCCAATGCTAACTTTTTCTTGTTTCATTCCTCAGTCTTCATTTCCACAGCACAACTGGTGCAGAAGTCACACGGGAGCATCTCCAAGAGCTAAAAAGCCCACACTTTGTTCCACCTGCTCCGACACTCTCCTAAAACATCACAGGAGAAACTGCAAGTGGTGCAGAAAGGTTTACTAAAACCATAAATAACTTTGTTACATCTGATGCTTTCAGAAAGCATTCTATGAAACATAACATCGGGGCTGCCGCCATATACTAGAATACATACAAGAGATATTTCATTACCTGCCTTTCTCCAAAGGACATCCCAAGGGCATTGAAAAAGCCTTCTATATAGGAAATAATGCTTCCATATACAACAGAGCTTCTAGGTGATCCAGCATCCTGTTTAGAAAACACTCAAAAGAGATTGTCCAGTCAGTACATATTACAGCACCCAGCATCTCTCTGTAGCCTAGTCCACAAGGGAAAACTATTACTAATTATATAGATCTACCTCCACCAGAACACCTGCCCAGACAGGCAATCTTACAGAGATATAAAAGCACCTCACAGCACAAAGAGAAGGGATTTAAGTAAAGAGGGAAGGGAAGAGCTTATCACCAGCCTGCGCAGCGAGGAGAAGAGATGCGTGAAGCTGCCACGCGTTACACGTGTGCAGTAAATTAGAACTAAAAATAGCACTTTTGGGCATGAAAGGGCTGTGTGTACGGAAACAAAATAAAAAGAACAAAATCCCAGATTCATGGGCACCTAGAATACAAAAGATTAAAAAGAAATAATTCTTTGAGTATCTTACTGATTTTATCCATGTGGATACACAAGCGGTGGAGACCGCTTTGCGATGGCGTATGGCATTTTGTCATGCCCTGGTAGCATCAGCAATCAGCAGCAGCAGCAGCAATAAAATAAGGATTAAATGACAGACTGAGGAGCAATTTAAGGGACTAACCCTTGCCTAAAAAATAAGAGTGATGACATGCACAAGCAGATCTGCAGCTGGTACTGGATTTTATCTGACATCTTCATTAGGGCTGAGATAAGCCATAGTCTAAAATGCACAGGAAGATCTGAACTGGGAGGAGCTGGAGCAGGCCACTGGGAGAAAGGAATAGGAGCGTGCCATCTAAGGTGAGAAATGTTTAGCAGGAAGGCTAAAGAGAGGAGTAAGTTGTTATGTGGATTTACTCACAGTTCTTAAGGAGAAAAAATACACTCACAGCCATAAAGAGGGAACACTCCAGACAGCTGGGCTGTACCCAGAAAAGCTCCACCACCCCAACCAGAAATCCGCGTCAGCTGCCCCACAAAAACCCCATCCCATTCTCAACAGAATGACTGACAGGAAGAATTCAGGGGGAACAAGCAGTGGCTGACAAAATGGGGGTACTTTTATCTAGGAGTGGTAATGCCATTACAGATCCCTGCTGCAAAGTGTTTCAGGTCAGGGATTCGCTGAGAGTAATTTTGTAAATATAAGGCTAAGGACAGACTTTACAGCCAATGCCAAAACAGGACCAGAAGGAGGCAGGATTTCTAAACCAACAGGCTAATTCTCTCTTCAAACCACTTAACTACCATGTACACATTTCTTTTACTGCACAAACATGGTGAACAGGATGACACCAGCACTCATGGAGCATAGCAACAAGGCTGAGGTGCTTGCCTTGAGTGACAAAGGGAGCTGTTGGTAAATGGAGAACCCAGAAGTGTTTCAGATAATGTTAACTGCTCAAGTCTTGTCCATACCAGATGCTTTCTTTGTGTCGGCATGAGAGATCTTAACAGGGTCTTAATTTGCCAAAAGCCATCTGAAGACAGACTCATGCAGGAATGCTGATGCCAGTCACAGTCTGCTGACAGCAGAAGCCACTCAGTCCCCAACGCTGAACTTGCCACCAAGACTGCCCAGTGCACCTGGGTCTGCCAGCCAGAGCCCCTGCAGCAACCACCCCCCCACCACTTCCCAATTTAGCTTAATTTCTGTGCATGGATATTAAGCAAAGAAGCAGGGTAAGAACACAAAACCAGCACTAAAATCAGCAGCATGTCACAATGGCTTCAGGCCTTTCAAAAACCTTAGGTATAAATAATATAGGGCAGCAGGAAAGAAACATCCTCTGGACACAACAAAGCACAAAACAATAGCCATGCACAATTCCTGTGATAGGGTCAGGACAAATGGGCTCCATTAAGGTTAACAATTTATGGAGCTTTGTTTCTGCTGGTTTCTTATGTGAACAATAAACTAATCTGTCTGCATTAACCAGTAGGACAGTGGACAGCTGTCATTTTCTGATCTCTGTATCCTAATGGGTTACCTTAGTAACAGCCTTAAGCTGTCTGTTGCCATGGTGAATGAGGTCCATAATTGCTGCAACAGCCCTGGAGGTGTCAAAGTCATCTGCAAATGCAGCCTTCACGGTTACTTTTGTGTTGGCGAGCCTTCAGGAAGAAAAGGTAACATTTAAGATAAGACAAACAAGATGCCAGCAGTATGCTGAATTCATCAGCCATTCAGCCAGAGGGAGTCATTGAAAGGACACTGCCATCTCCTTCCCAGCTGTCCTGTGATGGGCAGTGCTACACTCATCAAGGAGAATACATCTTTCTGCTTTGAAGGGAAAAACTTGATGCATGTCAAAATCCAAAGTGTTACATCCATTCAATAAATATACGTGGTTAATCAGAGGGGCCAACAACAACAGAGCAAAGTTTGCCTTAAATCATTTAAAAACAGATGGAAAATGAGGCTGATATTAAGCACATCAAAGATCTTACTGAGTTCTGCTTTTTTTTCCAGGAGCCCATTTATCATGCTAACAGCATGCTTCTCTTCCAAAAGGCACATCACAGGCAGCACTCCAGTGCCAGGCAAGAAAGCTGTCCTGGGGTTTGCCATGAATTCTGTTGTCAGGATCTGACTCACAACCAAGCACTGCTTCCTCATTTCCCAGGAGAGCCCAATCCCAAAGGATTCCACTCACCATGGCCCAGATGGAAAGGTCCAGTGGGACCATTTGTGTACCAGTGCCAAAAGCTAGCAGGCAACCAGCACTGATAACCACAGAACCAGTGCCACCAGCTGCAGCCACTTGGGGAGGGAGATGAAGAGAGCAGCAGGGATAAATGGGGAGCTACAAACAGCTGCTGGCAGCGTGCCCCCACAGACAGCCAGGCAAACCAGAGCTCCACAGTGCTGGCCCGAGGATGCCATTTCCCAACAGACCTCAAGGAGCAGAGTTAGCTGGGGAACCTCAAGCCAGCATCTCTGGGGCTCTCCTGAGCCTTAGTTTGCCTGTTTCTGCATGTTTTTGCCTGGAATGCCTACATCCCCTCAGATACTGGATGGCTGCTGTTCTAATTCACTCCTCCCAACACTTTTCCCTGCAAGCTTCCCCCTCTCCACTCAGTATCTAACACTTTGCTAATTAAGAGCTTTGTTTCATTTTGGTTGTTTTTACACCTAGGAATACACAAGTTGTGCCCTCCCACACATCCCCTACTGACTATCCATTTCAACTTCCTCATGCCTCTCAGCTTTATCTTGCACCAACGGATCTCCTGCAGGCTCCTGCTGAAGGATTTGCTTTTGCCAAATACCACAGTTAATGCAACTCCACTTTCCTGTAACATGCTCCAGTGCCCCTAGCAATCATCAGTCAGCGCAGCCACAAGCTTCCCCAACCGTGAGGTGCCTGAGCCACAGGGAAGCTGCCTCAACTCTACAGGCTCTGATTCTAGAGCCCAGAGCTGCCTGCACTAACCTTGCTTCAGGGCAGTCAATGCCCCTCCTACCCTGACCCCAGAGCACCGTGCTCCTGCTCTCAGCCTTGCACCCAACACACAGCACATCTCAGTCCTGAAGATAATCTCGTTTTCATAATGAACTCCAAAGGATTCTTGTCACCATTGTCAGGGTCACAACAACTGTAATGTCTTCCTTCCCTGTGACATCCCTTGCCCATGGCCAATCTCTCAGTAGCCCCTTCTCTCCTCTGCTGCACACCACAGTGCCAGCCAGCTGGATTACAAATTCACGTGCCCAAGGTGTGTCACTCTTCAGTCATCTTCGCTCTTCTCCAGTCACTACTGCCCAGCTCCACTCATGAACCGGGGAGCCTCACTACTGCCATAGCTTTGCCTCCTACATCGCTCACGAGGGGGAAAGATGCCTGTGTTAGGACAGGCACACTGGATAAGTAACAGGTTTTAAAAACACAGTGAACTGAGTGTAGCAGACTTTGAGCAAAAACAGCTGGCTAAAAGAAGAATTAAAAAAACCCCTGCCCTTCATTTTTGGGCTGGGAGGGAGGACTGCTGCTTAGTCCTTCTTGTCCTGCTTCTTAAACAGAACCTCTGAGCCTGTCAGCGAACTACTGCTCACATAATCACCATCTTTTAAGATACAGGAGGTGCACTTACCTTTCCCACAACACGTCTTCTCTAACAGGCTCACACACCAGCTGTCCTTTTATATAAGCATTTGCATCTCTAATAAATGAGGAGATTGCCTGAAGAAGGTTCTTTGCATCTTCCATGCTCTCCTCACTAAATTCTATCGCTAAGAAAAAAAGAATCCTAAGCATTATGATGGAGAGATCATAATAATATTGTCTGTCATACACAGGAACAGTATTTGGAGACAAAGGAGAAGTTTGTTATTATTTGTATTGCAAACTTCTTACAATTAATTGCACGTTTAATTAAAAGCTCCATTCTTCATGCACACAAGTGAATTAAATCAATACAAACGACAATCACTAGATAAGATGAAGTATAACCTACTGGAAAAGGTATCAAACTGATTCAAAAAGTGGAATCTGAAAGCTTACTGAAGCAATCGCTATTTGACTTTTAATTTTTCCATAACTGAATCTCTCTGCAAAGTTATCAATCCAAAGCATTAGGATTTAATATACTTCCAAGCATTCCCCCAGATTTCAAATGGCAACACCTACCTCTAATTTTGTGCCTATTCTAATTTAGGTAGACACAATCTGTATTTGGAGACCTCCAAAGAGGCCTAACCCTCACTGACTCTGTTTAAAGGGCTGCTTCACCAGCATCTAAAATCTAGATGAACCTAAAATTTGTGGACTAGCTCCTGAACAATTCCCTCACAATACCAAAGCTAAACTGACCATATCATTTTGAGAAAGCTATTTTTAGAGAAAATACAAATTGCTTAAACTCAAAAGGGCATGTCTAGGGTGGGATTCATCACACTCAACTCACAGACATCAAAGCCTCTTATGGCCACTGGAAAGAAAGATAAAACCTCAAGGTAAATGATCCCTCGCATCCAAAGCTGAGCTCTGCTTTAAAGTGAGATGTGCTGTACAGGAAACCCTACAGTGCTCCTCTTCCACCAGCTGCAGAAACATCAGACATCCCCACTGCATTCAGGGGGACTTCAGCTTTGGTAGGCAATTCCACTTTGGAAACTTCCAGCATCCACTCCTGCTGGCAGGAGTTCAGCAGGCTCCTCTCGCCTTGCCTGCACCCTCCCAAGTGCAGGTGCCAGACTAGCTCCCTGTCACTTTTACTGGGAATTGCTACCAGTGAGAGGCTTTTTTTTTACTTGTACAGCAATGTGCAACTTTCTACTTTTTTGTAGAAGAGCTCTTGGACCCCACACAAGAGAGCTCACCTGGCTTCAGTGGAAATTGTGCCCACCTAGGACAGGCCTAAGTTTGAATGCATTCCTTCCCCAGTATCACACCGAAGCCATTCATAGCCAGTGCAGTATTGCCTCACTGTCGTACACCTGACCTCTGCAATAAGGTACATCCAAACTACAGCTTCCAGCATATTCCTAATCTCCTCAGCACTGAGCATCACCCATAGTTTGTACAGAAATCTCACCTCTGGTCCTGCTCGTGTTACATCCAGCTGCTTTGGAGAATTGCCCAAGGCTGCCCAGACAGACTCTTTAGAGCAGACAGTCTTACCAAGAGGGGAGATCTAAGAGGGCAAAAGCAGCCAGATGTGAGATCTGATCTCAGCTCCATTAACCTAAATCTCAAGGAAGCCTAACTGTTTAAAGACTTTCCACAGGATTTACCCCAGTGTAACACAGGCGTAAGTCTCGACCTGTATTCGTCAGATTTTTCATTTGTGTGTAATTAAAAATCTGCATTACTGCCTCATTAACACTGGTTTTAAAATTAAGCTTTATTCAGTTTTCAAAAAGACCAATGTACAGACCTCTATGACACAGTGAGACACTGAGAGTAATCATCTATATACACTAGGATTACTCAATTGATTAACCTGGTTACAAGAATTCTGCAAGGAAAACTTGATAAAAGTTTATCCTCATGAAGCCTACTTTGATTCAAGCCGTTCTTCATCCCCAATTCAGGGCATACTCCTAAACTACTCCCTGCTGGCACTGCAAACCCACAGTGCAGCACACACAAGCCCAGCCTATAAACCTTCACTGTGCTCCCTGCTCCTTCCCTCCTCTGCCACCAAGGGCATCACCAACACATCATCAAATTACAGTACATTTATTAGCACCAACAAGTAATTACACTCCAGAGGGCTCAAAACAATGCAGTTTTGTGAACTCAGGTTCACAAAATCACCGGAACATTTCTGGTGACCAGGAGAGCATTCTGGAGACAGAACCCCACTGCCTGTGGCAGGGCTCACATGCCCTGCCCCTTCACTACATAAAGTGAAGTCACTGCTGATGAGATGCAAGAGGAAAAGTGCTGCCACACAGCAGGGTCCCACAGGGCTTCAGAGATGGCACCTCTCCTTTCAAGCTGCACCCAGAAGCAGCTGGCACATTGGTGGAGGGTCACCATGCTGCTGCATCGGGTACCTAGGAACCATTTTCCCAACAGCCTCAGGTGTGCCACAGGGTGGTGATTCAGGCCAAGAAAGGAACAGCCAAAGGCACCAGCCAAAGCAAAAGGCCCAAATAATCACCACTGCTCCCAGAGCTCAGCTTCACCCTGAGGAGCTCTGCCCCACCACCCTGAGCAGGCAGAGAGGGCAATGAAGCAGAGACCCTGTGCAGAAACACATTATAAAAGGATGATCAAAGGCTCTTGTCTCTGACTTTCCTCCTCTTCCCCACAAGCAAGGCATCCAGCTCTATCCTCTGACAGTGATCATCACAGGAGGGGACTCTACTCCCACGAAACACATGCACCTCCCTGCACACACCCCTTCAACCCTTGCCCCTTCAAGGCTGGGGCAGTCTGGAGTCACATTTGTCTCTACTTGTGCCTGTTAGCACACAGACAGGGGGTAGCCCAGACAACAAAAAAGGCCGGTTCCAAGCCCAAGAAACCACAGTATCAAGCATGAACCATTCCCGACTGTCAGGTGTTGCCTTCATCCATGTGCCTACAAAGATTTTTTTTACAGGCTCAATCCAACATGTAGGGTACCACCTGATCCCCAAACCTGGATTTTACAAAAGGCTTTCTTTGGCAGGCAGGGATGGCAGGAACCATCACCCACGGGTCTAGGCTCTAAAAACCTTTTAAGAAACAAACAGAAGGTGCTTGGGATCTCACTTCTAATAAAAATATGAACAGACAGCAAGATGAGAAGGAGTGCAGTAAACTTATGTTTAGACCAAAGTGAATTGATAGCAGGGACACAAGCTGACAGGCAGCATGTTAAATACCTGGCTCAGCAGAGACCAACTCTGGCTCCTTACTGGGAAGCCAATAAAGCACACAGCCTCACAACGTGGAGATAGCAAGAGCAGATTTCTGAGCAACCCTTACCTGCCAATTGACCTACTGGCACTATACTCTGATATAACACCACCATATCCTTTCATCAAAGCCACCCACATCCACACAGGTAGCGCTCTTTTTTTACCTCAGGAAGGTGTTTATCCCAGAAGTAAAACAAAAAGCAGAGGTTCAAATGCAGCCAGCTGACAGGGAGTGAAGAAAGCCAGCAGGTAGCCCTCCACTGCAGGGCTCCAGTGCCATTCCTTGTCCTGAGGCAAGCTTAGAAACTACCAGACATTCAGCTCTTATTTACATGTCAAACATATGATAGTGTATTAGGTGTTAGTCTTTTCTTTTGTTTTAAACACCCATTTGTTCATGTCCCAAGTGCCCCCAGCCAGGGAGCCACTTAAGTGTACACAAGGTATTTCATCTCCTAAAACAGGAAATCAGCCACGTGTGCTACTGCCCTGCAGCATCATCCCAAAACAGCCAGGCATGCCACCAACCCACTGCCTGCCCCAAATGGGATGCTGTTCTGCAGCAGACCTTCCAATTGGATGTACTCCTCTCTTTCTATCACAGTGGAGGTCAGAAGTTAATAACCACCTCTCTCTTTACTGTCCCATGCTTTGAAATACTGCAGGGATGTATTACATTCCTGATGCCTTCAGCTGTCCTAGGACAGGGAGGATCCACCAGGAAGATCACATGGGTGGCTCCAGCAAGGCAGCTAGAGGTATTAACAAGCAGAAAGACTTCTCAGTCCAATGACTGCACATCTACAAAGGCTGGCAGCACATTGACAGGCATGAACAATGAGAGCCTTGACCACGCCAGCTCTCACAGTCACACTGCTACAGGTGCTTTATCCAAGGCAGCTGAAACACCACACTGAAACACCCACTGAAACACCACAGCAGCTGCTGGCCCATGCTCCACCACTGCCTTGCTGTGCCAGGACAGCCAGCAAGCCAGGTGACCCAGCACTAGTTAAGGAACTACCATCTGCTTCTGGCAGGCTCCAACAAACTGCTATGAACACCAGACATATGAAAACCTCTTCCAGCTCACAGTAGCATCTGCCTGCTGGAAACACTATGGGGTAGACATGGAAGCTGACAAAATTTCCCACACCCCTCCCCACCAGCAGAGAGATGATCTGCCAGGCTAAAATGATCATTAGGTTATGATGTGCTGGTGTAAGCGAGCTGCACTGCACCACAGAACTGCCTGAACACTCAGGAACTCCACAGGACAAAAATGGTAACACAGCAGGGAGATAAATATTATTAGCCAGCCCTCATCATACCCTACAGGAATATAAGCCAAAGCTCCATCTAGATATGTGTCCAAAATCAGCTGATCGTGACTGCACTACAAGTAACTACATCAGATGCAAATCAGAGACAGAGGTAATTCATTAATTAAAAGTGCAATTAACTGAGAGTCGCAACTAACTGCAGCTCAAGAAGGTATTTAGATGAGTGGTTATGTACTGTGCTCGGTAAAGACGATTTTCTAAATGTGAGCCAAAGAGCAGCCCCACAGAGCACCACGGAAACCTTTCCACCCACTGGGTTCCTGGAACTGCACGGCCCCGCAGGGAGAGCTCGCTCCGCCTCCGCATCGCCAGCTGGGGAGTGGGAGTGGAAAGCCATGCACACCTCAGCAGGTAAGGGGCTCTTCCTTACCTGAGCTGTATCTGCCACGCAAACAAAACATTCTGAATTGATCTGATGAACATTTCTTCAGGAAATCCTAAACTCCATGCACAAAAAGACAGCTTTAGCATGATACCAATTTCTTCAGGAGCTCTTCCACCCCCTTGCATTTCAAACTAACATGACAAATAACACACCTTTGCAGTTTAAGACAGGCATAAAATCTTTAAACTCCAACACTGCTTTAAAACCTAAACTAAATAAAATTGAATTCCATATAAGACAGATGTGCATACAAATATACAAGAAATAAATATACATACAATATCCAATATAAGACAGTGAAATTTACTTTGCAAGTGCAATCAAACATACACTGTATAAAGACCTTTGCAAAAAAACCCGAAATTAAATTATCAGACTAAGATTGGGATATGGTCTTACACAAAGGATAGCTCCTGAGTTTTGCAAACTTTAGGAAAGAAAAAAAGATTTCTTGAAAAATAAGTGCACTTTTTCTGCAGGACTAGAATATGAAGAAACACAGGGAGTGAACAAAGATAAATCCTAGCAGTATAAAAAAAACTATCTGTCTTAATCATGAAGCCTAATAAACTCCACTCTAATATTTATCTAACTTTACAAACAATTGACTTCAGTAAACAGTAAACTATTACTATTACTACTAGTACAAATAATTTATATTAATAGTATAAAGAACTATTTAAATGTTTGGAAGGTACACTGATAAAACATTTAATCACTTCCAACCCTGCTCGCAGCAAGGCTGGATACTGTGGCAGATTTACTGTGACTATTGCACACCTGNACCTGCTTCTTTTTTTTTTTTTTTTTAATTTGCAAACTGATGATGATCACTGAAGTGCCACAAAAATCAAAAATTGTAAGAAGCCAGTACAAGTGAGTAAACATGGAAAAGTGTCATTTGCTTAAATCTCACATTTTGAAATAAGACTTCTCCTACAAGACTAAACCAGCCTGAACACTGAAAAAAGCATCAGCAATGCGCTGTCTCTCAAGTGAAAATAGAAATAATTGAGGCAATCAAAATCAAGAAACAGTGAATAGTGATTGTTTTGGTGGGTGTTTGTTTATTGTGGGTTTTTAAAATAAAACTGGATATATATGAGTGTACCCAATGTGCTCAGAAGCTATACACTAATATACAGAGGTAGAACAATATGAGTACAATACGGAAATAAATTCAAATTTGGGAAAGGACTATCCAAACTACAGAAAACAACTCTGCATTTCCTTAAAAACAGAGAACTGATGAAGTATCACAGGTCTTTGAAAGCAGGTTTCTTGGCCCTATGTTATCACAACCTCTTTGACTTTTGGGAAGCTATAAGCCTGTAAAGCTTATGTAAGCTATTAAAAAGCGTATAAAGCTTTTATAAACTATTAAAAAAGGAAAGAAAAAATGGGAGTAGGGTACAAGTGGGAGGGAAAACAGGGCAGCTGGATGCAGAGCATGCAGGGCTGCTGTGCACAGGTGACAGCCTCGGATGCAGGTGGCCACTGGCCGGACCAAGGGAAGATCCTGGACAGACCTCCCCTCTTTTGGCACAGGCATAAAACCTTCCATGTAGGGCTTAACTTTTAAGGTGCATGGCAGCTGTACAGGAAAAAAATCGTTTAACTGGACTGAAAATCACTTCCTGGGAAGGATTAATACTTGTTAGCCATGTGTAAGGGCAGACATGAAAAGCAGAGACCCACAGGCCTAAAATTTCATTTCCTCAACACAAGCTGTGCCATCAAGGGAGACATGGAGGGGAACATTTTTATATGTTGCTTTTAACTCCATGCACTGCATTTGTGGTCATTTTTCCACCCTGTCCACAACATCTCCTGAAACCCATGAGATTTCTGTGAAAATTTTGAGGTCCAGGGAAACAGGACAGCATCAGAAGACTTAAAAACAAAGCAGCACATATTGAACTTCTTTTTAAAGGGATTTTAATTAATTCTTCCAAGAGGGCAAAGGGGAACATATGTGCCAAAGCAGCTTCCCGAGCTTTGCCTAAAGGAAGGAAATCATCCTATTCCAACAGTAGGCATCAGCCATCACAGGAGCCACCCCAGCACCATGCACAGCTGTATCATACGCAGCAGACAGACCCTGCTCTGCACCACACCAAAGACTTGGGGACACAGTGAAACATAGTCATGTGGCTCGTGGTATCAAAAGGCAAAGTTCTCTGTGCATCAGCAAGGTTGCCATATAAAAATAAAGGGCAATGGGAGAGACCACTGTAATAGTGTGGTTCAGGATTGCCCAGCAGCTTCCTGATAAAACGCTGACGCTATGTCCCATTTCACCTAAAGAAGGATAAGGAAAAACATCCACTCTTTTCCAAGTCCATGCTTTTTCAAAGCACTATTAAGAACAGACAGGTGAGAACTCATCACTACAGAACAGAATCACTCAGGTTGGAAAAGACTCCTGAGACAGTCAAGTCCAACCACAAATCTACAGCACAGGATTCTGGTAGTGGGCACAAACTCTGCTCCTACGAACACTCTCAGCTCAGTGAGATCCATTGTTATAAGCAAATCCTGAATCTGAGCAGGTATCCTACATCCAGATCCACAGCAACAGATACATCAGTACTAGAGAAACACTGCAGCATAAGCACACACTCCTAAGTCTTCTCAAAAGAGGGCTGTGATTAATATTTATGTATTACAAACACACGCTGCTTCAATGCAAACAAAGAAATTACCTTAATTGTTATGTAGTTTTTTAATGATTTTGACATTTTTTCTTGACTTCCTTTAACATGTAAATGCCCTATAGTAAAAA
>VZRQ01005208.1:651197-668086 GCA_013397975.1 Machaerirhynchus nigripectus | reverse complement strand
AAAAAAAAAAAAAAAGACATTAATCAGGATAAACAAGTGTGGTTTTGAATAGGGAGCAAAGGAGAAAGACTGCACTGAGACACTGGAAATGCTGGAGGCAGTATATGCTATGATGGATACATGCCAGCCATTTCAATGCAATGGGTAACATTTTTCAATACCTTTGCCTACAGTCCTGCATACCTCTCCATCCTCAAAACTTCCACTGGGTGAATTTTAAAATATAGACATTGAAATAATTTTTTAAAAAAACAAAAAACCCCACCAACACCATGAGTTTCCCTGTTCAGAACTGACAATAGACTTATAAAAACAAGCAAGCAAATAGTTTTCGTCTTCACAGGACAATTACCCTACCTGTTACACTTGACTTCTCAGAAGTATTTTAAGAAATATTTCCCAGTGATCTCTCATTAAAAAATCCTTAAAACTCAATCTTCTGTACTTATTACTTGCTGGTGGCTGTTAACATTATTTTTTTTACCTCAAAGTTTTATAGCACTGGTTCAAAATATCTTAAATGCAAAATGAAATTTCTGTACATTCTCAGCTTCTCCAGACTTGTGAGACTGAGAAAAAGCAGGGTGAGGGAGGGATGCAGCTACAATGCCTCATTTGAATTAGTTTATTTTAAAAGGTGATCTCTGAGCACTGCTAGAACTTTCAATAGTCACATGGACCACTGCTTTGCAGGGGTGCAGAACAGGAAAAAGGCAGTAACACTGCATTTAAGAGAGTATGTAGAGCTTGGCTTTAGGACTGAAAACTCTGTAGAAGAAAGACAGGAGAGGTATAGCCTGAGGTTGCCTGCTCCCAGGTCTCATCCTTGTGCGCCACAGCAGCACCACTGATGGAAAACACCAATTATTTACAGCACCGGAGAGATGCCAAACATGCTGCCACTGAAAGACTACTCAGCATAATTTCAGAAATGTTGTTAAAAGCCCTAACAGGCTTCTCCTAATAAAAGGGTAGTTCTGTAAGTTACCAACCACCCACAACTTAACATGGGATTTTTAGGTACTTCGGTGGCCTGCAGCATCCAGCACTTAATCATACTTTGAGGCAGATTTTTAAGCATGAACTTCTTTTCCTCTGTAATACCCTACCAGCACTGCATTCTTTCACATTTGGCAGCCCAGTGTTACCAATGCCTCAGAGTGCTCCAGGAGGACAATGTATGATCATGCTCCTGCTTTTATGAGTGGTGACAGAAATGGCATTTCTTGCTCAGCAGCCCATGCAGCTGTCTGCATTTTGTGCTACTCACTGCACAGAGCTGCTTTGCAGCCTTGCCTGAAATCCCCTTGCTTCCACAAGTAGATAAAATTCCCCATTACACTCATCTGGATATGAAAGCAACAAGCTCAGACCTGATAACTGGACCTGAAAAGCTCATGTTTTCACTTCTCAGCTGTTTCTATCAATGATTCAAAGCAGCGGGGACTCACCATGAGAAGGCTACCTTCAGTACTACCCTGACGCCCTTGAAATTTAATTTTGCACAACACACTTTATGGAGAGTAGGAATTAATCGAAAGATCTACGAATGCAAAACCAGCTACAGCAGCTAACCATGATAAAAAAATCTTGCTTTCATTGTCTGTCCTGCCTGCTAGCAGGTGAGGCCACTTTCACCGCTGCATCGTTAAACTTGGGACACCCAATAAGCATATTCAGGCTGTCAGACACAGCTGGACACCTGCAGCTCTTTTGATTCAAGTAAAACCCACAGCCAAAATTCTCCTGGGAGAAGGGGAAAAGCCTGGGTAGGATTACTTTTTCTCTTTTGCAAAGGTGCCTAAACATTGACTGACTTAACTTCAGGCAGCCAAGCTTAAAATAGCTGGATTGTGGCTTCCTAAAAAGGTACCGGTAACATCTGAATTTGAATCAATATTCCTCTTCCAAGAGTTTCAGTACTTAGAATGATTTCATTCAAGAATACAAAACAGAAGGATTTTCATAACTTCAGTTTGGCGCTCTTCCCAGAGTACAAGTAGTCTAAAAATAGAGTCTTTATAAAATTTATCCCCAGTGCAGGGATTTTCTTCCTCTAATGGGGATTGCTCCTCCAATTCTGAGCTGCTAAAATTCTGAAGTCTGTTAGCAGAATAAATTGTTTCTGAAGCTGATTCATTTGCCCTAAATAATTCACATCATCATCCTCCAGCAAGACTTTTTGACTTAATGAATGTAACCTGTCAGCTCCTACAGAACCTCGGTGTACAAATGGCCCTTGGAATTAAGCTCTCCCTTTTCTTTTTTTTTTTTTAATTGACTCCTCTTTATTTAGCTAGTATAAAAAAATAGTTCCCCTACAATTTCAGGTCCAAGTTTGAAAAGCCAGATTCACTGGTTTTCAACAGAAGGCTCCACTCGGCAGTAACCAGTGCATCTCAGTGGAAGTGCAGAGGATTCCGCAGCGCCTTGGGAACAAAGCACACCCTGGAGGATGCACCAGCCTCTGGAAATCTGCTATCGATTTACAACAGGCTCTACACTGGGGACCGAAACTAGAATTCAGTATTCATCCCATACAGTACAAATATATAAAAATGAAAGCTCATGTAATTCCCAGTGTGTACCACAGGCTTAACTCTGCAGCTCTTCTACTCAGAGAAGCAGCTCCAAGAGTTCAGAGAGACATCCTGCTCAAAACACTGATCAGCAAAAGAGAGGCTGTATTTGATTCTGACTTTCTATTGACTCCAGCTGTCCATCCAGAACCACCACGACTGCAACAGGAAGAACAAATGTCAAGGTTTCCATCAATGGGAACAGCACTAGAACCATCAGCCAGTGATGCAGTTCAAAGCACCGTACAGAACAAACTTCACTGAATGAAGCACTTTTGTGCAGAGGGAGCAAGGAGCAGTTCTGCATAATGCCAGGCAGTGTAACATGTTTTCAAAGCATAAAATGCCAAACCTAAAAAACCCGAACTGTTGTATTTGTACAGGCTTCTCAAGTGATCAATATTTTACTTACCAGAATGCAAAAAGTAATTCCCCCATTGCTCACACTGATGATACACCTCACACTGTGCAATTTCATTTTCATGATGAGGAAATGCAAGATCTATTCCACCGGTATGGATGTCCAGCTGCTTTCCAAACACTGCACTGTAACAATATTTTCCTGATCGGTAAGTAGAACACCACAAAAGCTTTTTGTAAAAAGAAATGCAGAAAAGAGTAAGATAAAACAACATAAATTTAAGTGTACAATTTAGTAACTGCAGTTTTAAAACAAGGTAATTTCAGTTTTAAAACAAGACTTTACACATATCTTGGATACCAAAACTGCAGCAGAACTTGTTTGGACAGGACCCATATCTGTTCACAATTACTTCTCCTTAGTAGAAGCAATTATTTTTCTACCTTAGTTTAAAGGATGGCAAGCAGGATGTCTCCTTCCCTTGTTCTGCTACAATTTCAGTATCAGACAGGTGCCTTTATGGCCAAACATAACAACTCTGAAGCAGCAAACACTTCCGTAAATTTGATATTGCTCTTCCTTATCTTGTTCCTTTTCTGTAAGAATTCAGCCAATACTGTGTGCAGTCAGGTCAAGCTGGGCAGGTTAGCAAATTTTTTTTGCCGGTCTGTTAAACGAAGATTACACTTACAGCCTCACAGGGATGTAAGTCAACCTTAACTGCTCAGAAACCAGGACTGCCCAAGCAAGGGAAGATGCAAGGCCTACAGATACACACACACAGGCCTCCCACACGTCACCTTAACAACCTGCTCCTGGTAGCTGGCTAAACATTAATACTTTCGTCCCTTTTTGAGACAAAACACCCTGCTAACACTGTGCCACATGATGGTTTTGCAGAAGCTGTTAGGGCACAGGAAGAAAAGGAGGAGAAGAGAGGAGAGAAGAAAGAGGGACTGTCACCATCTCCCGAGTTCATCCTTCTCTGCTCCTGCCTGCTTTGTTGCTAAAGCACAAATCTTCCCAGGACTGACCCTCACCTTCCCTTGTGCCACCTACAGAGGAGCACTTGCTGTTTCCTCCAACAAAACCACTAAGAGCTGGAGAAGGGTGACAGACGGATCTGCCAAATGCTCAAAGAAGGAGGAACCACCCACCTCACCACAAGTGAAACTGCAGAGAGAAGATCAGACCTGAGGGGGTCAAAGCAAGGGATTCTCTCCTCCAGGGCTGCTCCAGTGACTCCTCATTCACCTTCACAGACTTTTCAAAATAAATTCACCTAACTTAGTTAAAGTGCTTTGAGATACTGGGCAAAACAGCCAGCCAAGTACTGCTTAAAAACGGGCCTTCGACAGCTGACTGGGACAGCAAATTGTTTTAGGTCACTTACCAAAGTAAGCTCTCCATTTTTCACAGCTCAAGATTACTACATTTATGCTCTCCATGGGTCAGCTTTTATTTACATGGCAGGAGCATTATCCAGCCTTAGTAAAATCCATTTTTACAGAAACAAATGCAGACTGTAAACAGCACTGCCATTAGCAGATAGGCCTTTCGTAACTGGTATTTCTTACTTGTGCACTTCTGCCACAGGTTGTACATCAAACACAGCATGATTTTGTGCACTTTGACTGCTTTAAGAGCTGCCTCACTATGCTGAAACTATTTACTGACAGAAAATCACGCTTATAAACACTTTTCACAAGTAGGCAGAAATGACTAACAATCCCAGGTGCACCAGAAAAGCATATGAAAGAGAAATCTAAAGCTGCTGGTTCCACCTCCTTTCAGCTTTAGTTGAAAATTTAAGCTAAACAAGGGCAGATATAAGCTATTTGTTATTAGCTTCCAAAAAAATATCTGAGACTAATGCAACACTAAGTACCACTATCAGTCTTCCAGGAGAGAAGACTTTTTCTCCTGCGGTGAAAATAAAACTTTAAATTACGAGCAAATGACATCAAACCAATTGCAAGCAAAACACTACTCAGCAAGAAAGCTGAAAAACACTTAGATTATTAGCATGAATATCCACAGCTGCTGTTAAGATAAGGCCAGCAAGATCTCATAGATCAAGATGGATTCCCACATCCTGTCCTCCTGACAGAGCCAACATCCTGAACTAGGTCTGACGGAGACTGCTAGAAGTGGGGGGAAGCGAGTACCATAACTTTCACCAAACCTTTGGTTACTCAGTTAAAGTTAAAAGACTGCTAATCAACTGTGTGATCCTGCATGCCATATTCTAAGTACCAAGTCTGACTCAAGAGAAGGTGGCAAGACATAGAGACAGCTGTGACAGTAAGGTGAAGTAGAGTTTATCTGGGCCACGTGTGACATCCCAAGTTGCATTAAATGGCCACGTTAAAACCAGTATTATCTACTGATCAGAAAATACTTTCAATACTGCTGCTACCATTGTACTGTGACTGAAAATTAAAAATAGAATTAGATTTATTCTTAAATCTAAGATTTAATCTTAGATTAATCTTTAATCTTAAATCTATTCTTTATTCTTAAAATCCAAGAAATCTGACCTTGATATTGTGGAACATTCAATGTGCCATCCAGGTCTTCCTTTTCCCCAGGGAGAATTCCAAGATAGCTCTTGAGGCTTGGCAGCCTTCCACAGGGCAAAATCTTTACCATGTCGTTTATCAGATTCAACTGGCAAGAGTAAGTGATTTGTTAATGGGATATGTCTCAAAGAAAAAAAAAAAAAAGACCAAATGAAAGCAAGAGGAAATGTGTGTTTAGTGAACTACTCTGATTTTAATCCACTTCAATCAACTCCTTTTCACTACAACTTCCCTCCCTTCCTCCTTACAAAGGACTTCCAGTTGATCAACCAAGCGTTTGAAAAAAAATAGTGTATTGAAATAGATTTCAACAAGATACAAAGATGGATTCAAGATTCCTTAATACATCCTATCCTATCAGTCCTTTTATCCTTCCCTGGTTTTCCTGATTTTTCATTCATTTAGTTACGTATCAGCCAGTTTCCCCAAGACAAACTGACTGCACTGCAGCACGAAAGGTAATAAAACCAAACCAAAACCCACAAACAAACAAACAAACAAAACACCCACAATTTTTTCTCTGGGTCACAAGTACTTTGTGGTTTAGATTCTATAAAACAAAGCACACAGAAATAAAAATCAAAACTGTTCTTGGATAGTAGCAATGTTTCAGTACCGTTTTCACCAATGAGTTCTTTACAAAGGTCTCCGCCCTTTGTAGCTATATTTGTTCCTTCCTTCACTACATTGCCAAGGATGCAGCCCTTTTTGTCACAATACTTCAGGACTGTTCATCTCTGCTGACTCCTAACTCCCAGTCAAATACACAGCACTCCCTGGCAGGAGCCACAGAACAGGGTTCTGGACTCTCTATTTTTTTTCTGACAAATACATGACCTCACATTTAGAATCATACAAGTCAAAATTCCTAAGAACTAAAGAGACAGAAATATAACCAGTTTTATCCACTGAATCTTCACCTGGGCTCTTTCACGAGATTGCCAAGTTCTGACTGACCAGTATCTACCGACTCCAACCCTCTTTTGCCATTTTTTGACTATACTGCTACAAAAGAGCACTCTTCAGCTTCTCAGCTGTAAGCCAAACAACTGTCAAAATCTTTAGCAATAACAACACATTTAGCTGTGACTAGAGAGGAGGCAGGGTAAAACACATAATCAGTCACAGCTGAGGTTGGAAGGCACGTCTGGAGACAGTCTAATCCAACCCCCTGCTCAGAGCAGGCCCAGCTACAGCAAGCTGCCCAGGATGGTGTCCAGTTGGGCTCTGATTATCACCAAGGATGGAGACTCCACAGGCCTCCCTGAGCAACATGGTTTAACCATCCTCAAGAGTAAAAAGGATTTTTCTTAGCTTTAAATGGAATTTCCCGTGTTTCAGGCTGTGATCAGTGCCTCTTGTCCCATCACCAAGCGCCACTGAGAAAAGCCTGGCTCCATCAGCTCTACCCCTCCATCAGTATGAGTACACATGGGTAGGATTCCCCTGAGCTTTCTCTTCTCCAGGTTGAGTGGTCCAAGCTCTCTCTGCTTTTCCTCATATGAGAGATACTCCAGTACCTCCATAATATTTATGGCCCTTTGCTGGCCTTTCTCATTATGTCCATACCACTGCTGTTCTGGGGAGCCCAGCACCAGACTTGCCCTCCAGGCATGTCTCCCCATTGCTGAGCAGAGAAGGATCACCTCCACTGACCTGCTGGCAATGTTCTTCCCTGTGCAGCCCAAGAGGCTGCTGGCTCTCTGCAGTCAGTAATTACCTCTAAATAACTGTTGACAAAATGCATTCCCTCTGTGAGCTGTAATGCTGAAACAACTCCAAAGCAGAACTGCGAAAAGTCCTGCCTGCACCTGAGCATCAGCCTGCCAGGAGTATTCAATAATTACACACAGATCTTTTTTTAATGATGAAATACTGAACTTCAGTTTGCAAAAGGATGCAGGACCCTTATGGAAACTACAGAGGGGCTCAGCAATCCTGCAAAGCAGGAACTGCAGCAAAACCCCCACAGCCCAGGGTATAGGCCTGCTCTAGCACAGCCTATGAAGAGATTGCTCACCCTCACACAAAGAGGCTGCCTAACCCCGTGAGAAGTAATGAAGGAAGCAATTCATCCAGTTAGCTTCAGAGGAGTTGCCCCAACAGTAAGATGGTAGGTGAGGTTTCCTTGTGTTTGCCCTTGAGTCCTCACTGCTGGCTAGGGCAACAGCAAGAGCACCACCTCACTGTGAAGTTTCTATGTACCACTGCCAACTATTTAATTAAAACTGCTTAAGAATCCTACTTGTTCTAAGGTACCAGAACAAAGGTATAGAGGGAAGGATAAAATGAAAAAGAGAGACCGAGTTTCCTCCTGCACTGGCAATAGTGAGTGCTGCAAAAAATAACTATGAAAGAAGTGTAATCTTAATTAACCAGAAAGTCAGCTATATACACCAGGTTAGAAAACTGTTCCAGACTGTTGAATGGAAGTTTGCACATAGATGCATCATGCATTCAAACAATGCATTAGGACAAACAAGTTGGTGCCGTGAACTTACCTGCTTCATCTGGGGTATCAGGATTAATAGTAGTTAATACTCCATATCTTTTTCCCCAGGACTTAACATCAAAATAAACATTGCCTAATACAAAAGAAATGTTTAGTTGTTTAGCAAAGAGGGGGCTCATTGATGAGAAGTTGATAACATTTCCCTGAAAGCAAAACAAAGTGCTCTTCCACTCCCATTTGAGATTCTGATTTAGAAATTCAGAAATACTGCAAAAATAGTAGCAGATGCTTCCATGTTACCCAGCTTTTCAGTAACCTCTGTGCCCACGCTCATTCTGCCCATAGCATAACTTTGAATTCTGGAGATCTCCCAGGTTCTTCCTTGCCCATGCACAACCAGCAATCCCCTCCCCTACTGCAGCTCAAGCTACACCTAGTCCAGTTACAATGCACTTGAATCCTTCTACAACCACCAGCTCTGCTAAAAGAAAAACATCCACACACTGTGCTTTGCAGGCACATCTTTTACAGCACACAGCTCCTCTTCAGAGGTTCCCCCAGCTTTCTTGTAGAAGCCAGGCCAGGATTTCCCTGAGGAGTTTAGACAACAGTTTATTACAGTAAACATTTATATTAAAGTAATGAGCTACATTTAACTCAGACATTGAGTAATAGTTGTTCTGCCCACTCATGTCATCAAAAACAATCCGCTCACACCCTGTTAAGCAACAGAAGGAAAGCCTGGCACAGGGTCTGGTTCCAAAACAGGATTACTAAGAGCAGTGACTTTCTATACATGTGCTGAACAAGGAGTTACCTTGCTCAAAGTCTTACCTTGCGAGGTTGCATAAGCTTGACCACTGGATATTATTGTTTTTATAAAGGAAATTATCTGAGGAATATTGTCAGTCACCCTCATATATACCGTGGGAGGAAGGACCTTAAAAAAAGAGTAAAATCACATTAATCTGTATGAAACACACTGCTGATGAGTTCCTTCACTCTAAGAAACAAACTAAAAAGAACATTCTCCTCAATTTTATCTTCCAGAAAAAGCTGCAAGTGTCATAAAAAGTTCATAAGCAGTATTTAAGATAATACATACACAGAAAAAATATTTGAGGGGTGGCACCCCAAATTTTTTCCCAGTGGCTTATTCCCTGCTTCTGACAGGGGGAAAAGAAGCAAAGTCATCTGAAATCAATGAAAGAAGGTTTCATGTTTCCTATACTTTCAATCAGGCTATTTCTGCATTATAGTAAATATGCAATATCTGTGAATCAAGGTTCTACTGAATGTGGAAAAAATTGCTCCTACAGAAATTTAACTTGTTCATTCCAAAGCTCAGGACTGCTTCTCCCCACATTTCCTTACTCAAAAGGTGTGCAATATCATTCCAGAAGAATGAAAAAGTAAATCAGCACTCAGTTTTCAAGCAACAAATTTATTTTTTCAGATGAAACTCTCAAAACCAGATTCCTTACCAAAAGAATTGCTTAGAAATACTCTTAAATTTAGAATCTTGAGTATTTATACCTTTAAGGCAGCCATATCTTGTTTAAAGTCCTCTTCATAAATACGAGCAAGAGCTACTGGCGATATATTCATCTGAAAAAAAAGAAAAAAAAATTAGCAAATCATAAATCAGAGTAATAATACAAAATATGGCAATCTTTTCTCAGACAGCTAATAGTTAATTGGAAGACTTAGAGAGCCCCCAAGGTAAAGAGTCAGACAGGCTTATTAATCTAACACTGACAGAGAGGAGATATAAATTATAAATAAATTAGAAGTAGTATTTCATTTCTGCATCTCAATTTCCAAAATATTCATACATATCTTTAAAGAGAAAGCAACCAAAGACTAAAATAATAAGCTCCTTCCCTCTCTTATTATCTTCCTCTTCAGAGGGCCTTTCATTTCCAGTGACAAAATACACTACCATACACAGGATGTAAAATCCATTCAACTTACTGACAGGAAACACCAATACCACCTACATGTCAGAAAGACAGATCAGAGACTTGCAGGATGAGACAAGATATTAATTTTCAGTGATTAAGAAAAATAAGCTATTTCAGCAGATCATGGATACTCATAGATCTCAATATTGAAAGTCAATTCCATGCTTTGCCAAGTCCAATGTTTCTCAAGCACCTTCTCTACATTTCTCATTCATGGGACAGGAACAGGTTCCTCTTGCAGAGGGGATGAGAAAAAGCAACCCAAAAGGAAAAGAAACTTACATGTGATAAGGTACTTGTTCTCAAATATTCAGAAGAGGCCAGGGATTGAAAGATGCATGACAGCAAAACTTGCCCTAGCAAGCAACAGCATGGTATCAAAGTGTTTCAAATGCATGCTTTTACATCTTCTCTGAGAATGAACTACTGGGGAGAAGACAACATACTGTCAGTCTCTCCAGCTTGCAGGTAACTGAATCATTAACAACATAAATCCCATTTCATCACTTCCAATTCATTACTGGAGCATCTTTATGAGTTTCAATTTTCAGAGCGCAGGTGGCTACCACTGTTTGTACAAACTGCTGGACAAAGCAGGAGCTCTGGTGAAGACAGACCAGATGTTCATGCAGCAATGAAATGAGGACATGCTCAGCACTGAAAAACACAGACAAGCTTCTGCCTACAGACGAGTGACTGGATTCATCTCCCTAGACAGCTCAGCTGCTTCTTTGATCAAGAGAGAAACAAATGTACCTACAGAAAGAAGATGGGGCATTTCCTCCCATCCAGATGGATGTTCCACACACAAAGAGATTCATGTCTCTCTCAAAGGACCACCGAGGGCATGCGGCACATTCATCATAAACTAGATACCCAACTTTCAGGTTTCCCCCAGATGAACCCCACCAGAGGATAAAGAACAAGCTTAGGCATGCTGATTCTACCACTGTAATGCCTCAGGTGCACAGGTTCCAATAACAAAAGCAGGCTACGGAGGTAGGAGCCTTGGCCATCCAAACAAAATGGCTGAGCAAACATTTCAAAAAATGACCAAAAAAAAAGCCATGAAAAGGTGACTTCATAGAACCAAAGAATATAGCAAATCAACACATCTTTTAAGAGCATGTCATTTTCCCCTCTTCAAACATAAAATCTCTAAGATGTTCTGACAGTAAGGAAAAATTTTAAGGTGCAAACAGATTTAAACTGCCTGAATTTTGGAGGGGGGGGTTGTTTGTTTTTAAATTGTTTACTGCCTTAGAAAACTGGAAGTAAATGGACTAAGGGAACAGACATATTTCTGCATGAGTGGTGTGCTAGTATTCATTTGAATGCAGGGCCCTGTATTTAACTGCAAAAGTAACTGTTTACTTAAAGATTAAGTAAAAGGGACAGCTGACAAATTCTCTGGCTCCAAGAAACTATCTCAAAGCTTGCAACTGCACTTTAATCCAACATATTCATTTATGATCCCGAAGACATGAATTACAGATTCTAAAAAGAAATAAAACAAAATACTCAAAATGCAGAATAAAACACAAAATACACTCTTAGTGCTCCACGGTTCAAAAAGTGTTTTTAAAACAATTTGAAAAAGAAAAAAAAGACTTGCAATATCATTCCCCAAGCTCATCTGGTAAAACAGGTCAGATTAAAATACAATCAAGAACCACTTACAGCCCCAGTCTTATCAAGACTTACCCCTACACACAATGTTAACTTTCCTGTAGGTGACAAACTCAGACGGGCCTGACAAAGCTTTCCAAGGTGCTGACATTGCAGCTAGATGGTGCTCGGCACCTTCCAGGAACTGCCCTCAGCCTCACATGGCAGTGCTGCACATACTGTACTGCCTTTCATGATCACAGCACACACCACTTCTCAGGAACTCAGTCAGAACCCTTCTGGCTGTTAAGTTTTGGGATAATTTCCCTGTGCCGAGGATTCCCACAGGGCTTTTGTTCCGGGTAGCCTCCCAGGCAGGGGGAGAGGGCAGGAGGATCCCAGCTGTGGGTGCTGTAAGGTAGCCCCCCTCTCTGCCTCTCCCCATCACACAGCTCTGCACCCATCTACCCCCACAGAGCTCTCGACACCCAGCCCTCCTCACTCCCACGCCCATTACAGCCACGCTAGGGGACCAGAAATCTCAACATCTGTTACCTACTAATTAAAACAAACATAACAAAAGAACCCCAAACCCAGGATAATTTTCCTATGTAAGCAGTTTAGTAAATACCAAAAGGTTAGTCAAAGACTGCAGCAAACACCTACCTCATTGGCTCTTTTTATTATCTTGTCATCTATGTCTGTGATCCCCATCACCATGATAACTTCAATTCCAAAGAACCTTGTCATTATCCTTCGAATTATATCAAACCTAACATAGGAGCTGGAAGAGAAAGAAACACGAGCTTTTGAACATGCAATAATAAGAATAAACTTAAATAAAAATAACCAACAGTCACAGGGACAATCTAAATACCCCAACACTTGCAGCAAAAAGATCTTCAGTGCATAAGGTGCTTTCCCAAAGCCAGTTGCTACCTGCACAAAAGTCAAGCAAATTTCTCTTGAACTGGCCTACCCTCTTCTGGCATTAGTGACACATTACATCAAATTTTCTGAGTGTTTTCTTTTGTTGCATCTCTTTATTCAAGCATCCAAGGGCATCACAAGCTACATGAGCCAGGAGACTCATTCAAAGCCAACAGGACGAAATAAGACACAGAGATCAGATATTCCTGAAATACATCCCTTGGGCTTAGTACATTCTAACAGGTTTTCAAAAGTCAAGGGGCAGAAGAACAGGAAGAAATAAAGCAGGATTCAAATGAACTTTTCTTAGGGTTGAGTACCAACAGATACCAGCCACCAATAAAATATTTCATTCACACACCACCACAGACCTTTTCTGATGGCAAAGAGTACATGGTCTGTAGATTATTTTGTTTTATTTACACTTGAGAATAAAAGTTATTCTGAAAATTATTCAGGATTTTTGTCACAAAGCAGAGTATTTAATGCTGACAGACTGACAAGCTGTATAGGGCTGCTGCAGCTCCTTCTGCTCACAGACTCTCCATTTGTAATTCTCAGAACACACTTTGAGTTAAACCAAATTACTAGGTGGGATACTAGACAGTTACTAAAAACTCTAGTTCTGCCCTGCAAGATGATGAGAATCCTCAGCCTTTCTGGGCTGTGTTTTCTCCAAAGCCAGCAAGGAGATTCACAGACCTACAAGTTCCTGTTTCACCCATAGCCTCACACAAACTGCAACTGCCATGGCCGTCAGAACAAAGAAGTGTAAACAACTACTAGAAATGGATTTGCACCCTTCCCTGCAGGTGCCAGGTGGCACTAAGGTACTGATTTATGGATGTGTACATCTTGATGAAGAAAAGGACATTTTGTTGTTTGTGCCATGCCCATGTTGAAAAAAGACTTTTTAAAAGCCTTGCTGCCAGGGAGATAGTTTTTAATGAATAGCAGCTCACTGGGAGTGTAAGGTTCATCTAATGTGGTGAAACAATTCCATAAGAATATTAAATTGGTCCTTGGATCCTGTTCAGAGAACAACGCCAGCATCAAAAGCTTGATATTAGATTTAACAGCCCTCCAGTCACTGTTCCCAGAGCTGACACAAATTTCACACTGTTCCCTCTCCTCTCATATTCCAACTGAATTAATGGAAGAAACTCTGCAAGAGCCAGAGCAGATTTCCTGACACATCAAAAAGCATGGTCTTTACCACTTCAGGACTGAAAAAAAAGCGCCAAAACAAACAGACAGTCAAAATCACAGGGTGGCAGAGCATGCACAAGAGAAATCTCTTGTGCTTGGTTTTACTCTTATTTCCAAGCATTCTGCCAGGAACCCAGATGCCAACCAGGCTGCTGCTTAAACCAGTACAATCAAGGTCAGAGCCAGAACTGGGGAAAAAAAAACATTATTCACCTGTCTTACTTTTTTCTATATAGAATGGGTGGTGGATGTCATATAGAGGCAGACAGAGCATCTGTTTTTAAGACTGGAAGCACAACATACTAGAGAATGTTCAATTATTTAGAGAAATAAGAACTCCTTGTGGAGTGGGAAGAGGACAGGAGAAAAATAATGCCATTATTTCCAAATTCTTCTCAAGGATCTCAAACTCATTTCCATGATCCATTTCTCCATTATTACCAGCTCATTTGTTGTGCTTGACACAAGTCAAATGTAAGACAGAGGGGGAAAAAGAGAATTCTAGTGAGAAAAGAACATGTGGCAGGAGTACAACAAAATGATGGTATTTAACAAGAGCGACAGAGTAGCAACAGCCACCACTCAATTTGACTTTATGCTATTTCCCAGTGCATCTCCTGGCCCCTATCAGCAGCATACATTTCAGCTGTTCTATGGTTGGACCTAGCTACTGGGAAAAAAGATATACCTTAAAAAAAAAAAAATAGAACCAAGAGTGCTCCAGCATCCTGAACAAATCAGCTGAGCAACAGGATGTCAACACTGACACGTGTAAGACCAGAGATACTGGGAAGGACCAGCCAACTCCTCCCACGCTGGAGGGTTTAACTGATGAGTAAAGAGAGCAAAAGGTCTTTGCTGCAGACACCTTGTGGAAAAACACATGAAGGTGCTTAGAGAGGTGCTAAAATAGAGTTATACCTGGTGTATCTGCATGATACACCAAAGGCAATATTCAGCACTAACCATTCTTTCTTAAATCAGCAAGTGAAGAGGTCAAACCCAGGTGACGCAGATGTATGGCAAACCTCCACAATGGGAAAGCTTGAAACTGCTAGTTTAGACATAGGGTAAGAAAATATGAGTAAAAAAACAGCCAAGAGTGAACAAGGCCTTTCTACACCCTCTCTTAATCAAAAGAGTCTGAAGGCAAGAGAACCACTGAAAAAACAGACATTTAAAAGCCACAGAGAGCTGCAAGAACAAATAGTGAAACTCTGCACCTCTATAAACATTGTGGTCTAGATCAACTATACCCCTTAGGACAGAAGCACCTCTGCCATTCCCTGCCCTATTACACCACATGAGGGAAGACAGGCCCTACCATACTAGAGAACCTCGACTGAGGAAAAAAGACAAGAAACTTATAACCATCTTTTTACACAGTTACTTTCAAGTGATGATTTTAAATAGTAATTATTTCAAGGTAAACTGTAATGGAGCCTGTATCACAACAACTGTAGCTTTAAATACACAAATTACTATGACTTTAAAATAAAAAAAGTTCCCCTGAAGGCACGAAGCACAAACGAAAAGTCCAAGACATCATTTTCTTGATTTTTAGGTCACCTGTAAAAAGCTAGGTCAGTTTTCTGCTGAGACTTGACAAAAGCAAGGAGGAAAAAGACATCACCACATATACACAACAGTACAGCAGCGTTAACATTAGCACTGACAACAATACTTTTACATAACTGGTATTTTAAGTCTTCCTCTTTACAGAACAAAGCAGCAGTTGTGCAGTACTGCAATGGCTCAGTTCAACATGAGCAAGATTCAACACAAGTTTCTGAATGAAGCTGAGACAGGACAAGAAGCGGTGAAATCCCTTACACTGGAAGGGAATTATTCAGTTACTGAAATGCACAATATCTGATCTTCATACAGATGGCAATTATCTGATAAGCCCCTGCTCTTCCAAAAAACCCAACACAACTTGCTTTTTAAGAATGAGGAGACAGAGCCTTAAGAGCAGGTTGAGCTGCTGCAACTCCCCTCAGTTTCACAGGAACAGCAGTCACCCTGCATGTCTATTCATTAGTTGTGTTATTTTGAAACAAGTGGCAGCAATGCTCCCTGGTACTTAAAGTACTTAAAGTACTTTTTCAAAGTTACTTATAATGAAGCTAGCTTATTTTTTTAACAATCCTAATTTACTACAGAGAAAAAACTGTGCTGTTCTGGATTGGCTTTTTATTTTTAAACATAGTAAGCCTCATGCAAAAAGGCATTTAAGCTACCTGGATTTTCTGAGATTTAAAATACGATGTGTTCCTCTGTAAACCTTGAAAGTACCTTTTTATCAGCCAACCCTGCACGGCTTTTCCTTGGTGCCCACACAGTGTCCGAACTAAATCTGAGGTGAAACTATCTCTTCACACAGCCGAGAAGCCCTGCCCCAGGATCGCAACTCCTCCGCATGAGAGGTCATGTTATGCTGATACAATCTGAAACAACTCACCCTACCAAACAAACTGCACACATTCCTAATGCTTCTTCCCAAGACACAGACACGCACTCCGTCTCTGCCTCAGCCAGGCAGCAGAACCAACAGCCCCTTTATGTACTACCCTAGCCCAAGAGGAAAAAATACATAACAAACAGACTTTTGCCCTTTGCACAGCACAGGAGGCGAAGGGCTGGGCCTCATGTCACCTGTCAGCTCTGTCACCCCCACCTGCACTGCAGCCTGGGGATGTCCGGCACTATATATCCACCTGGATCCCCCGGCACCACTGGCATGGGGATGTCCGGCACTGCTGATCTGCCTGGATGCCCCCATACGACAACACACGACTCACCAGGCGTGCCCAAGGTGTGCGTGGTCGTACACCGTCGGTCCACAGCTGTACCTGCAGAGAGGGAAGGCAAACTGAATCACAGAATTGTTAGGGTTGGGAGGGACTTCTGGAGATCACCCAGTCCAACCCCCTGCCAAAGCAGGGTCACCTACAGCAGATTACACAGGAACGTGTCCAGGTGGGCTTTGAATGTCTCCAGAGAGAGAGACTCCACGAGCCCCCTGGGCAGCCTGTTCAGTGTCCTGCCACCCTCAACATAAAGAAGTTCTTCCTCATGCTGAGGTGAAACTTTTGTGTTTTAGTTTATGGCCACTGCTCCTCGTCCTGTCACTGGACAATGCTGAAAAGAGCCTGGCACCATCCTGTTGACACCCACCTTTGAGATATTTCTATGTATTGATGA